>JBBBDQ010000555.1:8970000-9180000 GCA_037127315.1 Ascarosepion bandense
AAAAATACATTTTCCACGTCAGTCGCCAACAACAAATTGGCGACGAGGATTTCCAAAAAGTGTATGCTGAGACAAAAAATAAGTTTTTCACATCAGTCGCCAAAAACAAATTAGCGACAAAAAACGCAAACGCACGTATCACACGAAGGAACAACAACTTAGCGTGAAGGATCACGAAACTCACATCAAGAGGAGTCGGCAACAACAAATTCGCGAAGTAGATTCCTACACAAGTCGCACAACAAATTTGCGACCAATTTACGTTCACATATATACTGAATCACTTTAGCAAAGTTCTTCACGAAGATTCGAACATTAAGTCGACCACAATTTGGTGACTTTATCAATTTGGCGCTAATATCACAGAGAGAGAGAGAGAGAGAGGGGGGGAGCGAGGGAGAGAGAGAGAGGGGGAGCGAGAGAGACAGAGTTGAAATCTCTCACGGAATCGAAACAGCAAACCATGGCGAAGTTTAAGAAAGGAAATCATTAAGAGAAGCGAAGAAAGACATACGGAAATGGAAAATGCAAATGAAGAAAGACATATGCAAATGCAAAGAGCAAATGAAAAAAGACATATGCAAATGCAAAGAGCAAATGAAAAAAGACATATGCAAATGCAAAAAGCAAATGAAGAATGATATATGGAAATGCAAAAAAAGACAAATGGAAATACGAAAAGAAAATGAAGAAAGACAAATGGAAATACAAAAGACGAATGAAGAAAGACAATCACAATTACAAGAACTATTATTAAATTTAACAAGTACAGCTCTAGAAAGGCACACGGAAAATAAGTATATGTTGTTTTCGCAAGATGCTTTGGAATGCTATTGAAACTTTTGATTACTCAATTGAGGAAGACAAAGATTTTGGAGAATATTACAGGCGATATGAAGATATTTTAATATCGATTGCCAGCACTGGAAAGAAAAGAAAATATTAAGAATTTTACTCAGAAAATTAGGTACAGAGAAAACACTAAGTTCATAGACTATATTCTCCCCAAAAAGACGAACGATTTAACGTTCGACGAGGCAGTGACAGGCCTCAGGGAGCTGTTTTGCTTAAAACTCTCTTTGTTCCATAAAAGGTGGAAATGCCTTAATATCAGAAAAGACAAAAACGAGGACTATTCTACATTCGTAGCTATCGTCAACAAGCATGTGACGATTTTAAATTGGCGGAGCTAACCCCAGACATCTTCAAGTGTCTCATATTTGTCCAAGGAATAGTTGCTGCTAAAGACAGCGAAATGAGAAAACGAACGCTGACCAAACTTCAAAATGAGCCAGGTCTAGCACTACAAAAACTGTCAGAGGATTGTCAGAAATGCCTCAGTACAAAGAGAGATAGCAAGGACATCACAAATTCAGGAGTCGGGCACATTCGTAAGGTAAAAAGAAGTTTAAGTTTTGTACACTCCCCAAAAGGAAAACAAGATTATACTGACAAAGAAAAGAGATAGAAAGCTACTTTTGACTAGAATCCAATAAGAAACAAGCACTCCTTCTGCATGTTACAGATGTGGTGGATGGCATTGGTTTAAAGACTATCTTTTCAAGTACCAAATTTGCCGAGCGTGTTGTAAGATGGGCAACAAAGCAACGGTATGCAGAAACAAAAATCAACCTAGTAGGGTAAGATCTGCTAGAATAGAATATAACAATGAAAACACCAGAAAATATGTAGAACTGGAAATTGCAAATTGCAATTGGATTCGGGGTCAAACCTAACAATAATAAATTTACAGACATGCCGGAAGTTGAACAGGCCGATCATATTACACACCAAAAGAATTGCTAAATAAATAACAGGAAAAAGGATTAAATTGGAAGGCGAAATTATCGTAAATGTAAAATTTCAAGGAAAGCCCAAAAAGTTAAAAATCTACGTTACGCAAAACACACATAACCTGGTAGGAACGGATGGATGCAGAAACTTAATATATGGGATCTACTCATTTACTCGTGTTGTAAAAAAACGAAAAGCGTGACGACAGAAACTTTAGAATTGAAAAAAAGCGGTATTCTCAAGCAGTAACAAATTCACAACAGAAATCGCGCAAAAGAAGAATATGCAACCTGTATTTATTACAGCGATAGTTACTGGAAAAACTTGCAAACCTGGCGAACAAGTGAGACACAAAAGCAACAAAGAAGGAATGAAGAAACAAACACGTCATCCTCAAAAACGTTGCCGCGATGAAAAAAAGAAATATTTTGGAAGTCGTTGAGTATATTAGATCCCAATCGAAATATAATGCTAGCTCCTCCCAAAAAAGAAGCTAGGGAGTGGGTGTTGGGGATCATCACTTTTTGCACATAAGATTGGACTCGCCTAATGTGTACATATAATCCTGCCTATACAGAGAACGGTAATGATTGTCAAAGGGAGTGGTAGAGCTGATTAGTTGTACAGCCGCTTAGTTGGTCAGTAAACATATTGATTCATTATCCGGATATACTTCTTCACTACAAGACCGTATATATTGATTTTACTAACAGTCTTCCCGAACTGACTATGTGACCGTGTTACAGGTTGTATATTTTTGTTTAATATAACTTACATTTTCTATCTCCATATCTGTTTTTGTTATTCATTTTGTTCTGTGATTTCTCAAGAAGAATCGACAACAATAAGAGGCTTTATTTTCTTCTCTATATCGTGTCCCTTCAAGATGTGAGCAATCAGAGATTTCCCCAAATGCCTATCCTTTTGGCTCATAACAGCATTTCTCTCTTTGTCAAAATTCTTGTTCCTTGTTCAATCACCCATTCTCACAAGCTCGTCAGAAATGCAGTTTACTGTCTTCCTCTATCTCTATGATTCTAGATATCCCCTGTGAGGGTTAATTTTTCAAACCTCTATTTCCGCATTTTGTGCCTAAGTAATTTAAGTTGTATCTTTCTAATTCTAGGAATGAGAGTTATGATTTAAAGACTTCCTCGTTGCTTACAAGTTCCATAGAATTCTCAGTATCCTTCTGTGGATCTACATTTCTGTTACCTCTAGTTTAATCGGTGACGTGATTGTCTAAGTTGCTATACAAGAAGTTTGTTTTCACCAAGCGTTTCAGTACTTCTTTGCCAGAGATCCAATAGAACTCAACCTTGTTGGACTCTCTGCCTTCAGGCGGAGAGGAACCTAGACAAGGTTTTGCCGAAAGGTAGAGTCTTGTCCTGGCAAAAGCAGTCAAGTGTCTTACCTTGTTGTATGACTTTGTTGGGAGGTCTCATGTTAATACCCAATAATCTTTTTTTTTTGTTCAAGTTTTATTGTTTCTTATTACTTTGCTAAGCTTTTGGAAGGCATACTAAGTTAATGCATTGAAATTTATAGAGTGGAGACGAGGTTTAAGTGAAAAGAACACAACCAAAACAAAACATGCGAAGAAAAAAAGAAAGATTCTTGGCTCAGTTATGACATCGTCGGACTTTAAAAAATGTCGTAGCTGTACATGCACATTAATTCTTTTTTCTATATTCCCTGTCCTTTCGGAACGTAGGCGATCATGGCTTTCCATATCTCCCTATCCCTGGTGGCTCTTAGCACGCTTTCTCCTGTAACACCACACAACCATCGTTCAGTCATCCACCTGCTCAGGCCCTTCAAATATGTTATCCGCTGCTTTCCTCTGTCTCTTCTGTCTAGCCTGTTAGTATCAGGTTCTCCAAGCCCTCCTTCCTCATTGCCTGTCCCAGGAAATTTAACCGTCTCTTCCTGATGATCAGCATTAATTTCCTTTTCGTGTCCATCCTTTCCAAAACCTCATCATTGCTCACATGCTCAATCCATGATATCCCCAGCATCCTTCGGCGAACCACATTTCAATTGCTTCAAGTTTTTCCTACGTCTTTGATGATATTGTCCAGCATTCACTACCTTATTGAAGAACTGACATCCCATAGCACTCCAGTGCACTTTTCTTTGTTTCTATCGAAATATTTCATGTCTTTTAATACGCTACTCAACTTCTGGAACGCGTCTTACGCAATGCTAATTCGCCTTCGGATCTCTGTGCTGCACTTTCCGTCTTCTGTTAGAAAACTTTCCAGGTATTTAAAGTTTTGTACCTGGTTGATTTTAGTATACCCCATTTTATTTGCATTTTGGGCTGCTCTTTTTGCTGATGACCATGCATTCGGTTTTCTTGCAGTTTATTTGTAGTCATTTCTTGTCACTCACTTTAGTTACTTTCGGTAGGAGGTCTTGTAATTTCCTTTTGCTGCGGACCTTATGTTGTTTAAATTGTGTTTTCCGATGACAAATCCTGGCATAACATCTAGGGTTCTCAGAATAGTTTCGCTGTCAAGTCTTGACTGAAATATCACGTTAGGTGATATGGACAGCGCATCAAATTGACTATAAATGTTAACGAGAGATCGTTGAATTCGACCTCATGTTAAAAGCAAATTAGGAACAAGCCTAATCTCTCCAATCAGGGGAAATTACATGATTTCAACGATAGGCGGAAAATTAACTAAAAGAAAAACCTTTGTCAGCATTGTCATAGTTCAACTTGTGAAGCTCAAAATAAACACTAAAGCTAGTATTCAATCACCACAGATACACATCATAAACAGTCAGAAAAGAGAATGAATTCTTTTTCTCTCTGCTTTAAGACGTAGGCGATCATGGCCCTCAAAATATCATTTTCATTGTACCTCTTAACACCTTTTCCCTTGGTATGTTTTCCTGCCCAAGCCCATCAAGTATGCTTGGCCTTGCTTTCCTCTGTCCTTCTTTTCCTCTATCTGACCTGTGAGTATTAGATACTCCAAGCCCGCCTTCCTTACTGCATGTCCCAGGAAATTTAGCTGTATCTTCCTGATGTTCAGTATTTATTTCCTCTTCGCTTTCATCCTTTCCAAACCTTATCATTGCAACATGCTCATGCTCAATCCATGATATCCGCAGCATCCTTCTGTAAAAACCGCATTTCAATTACGTGTACCAGAAACTTCAGCTGTCTCTTCCTTTCGTTTCAATCCTATCCAAAACATCGCCAAACATTATTCTCAACATCTTTCTGTAGAACCACATGACATGTAAGTTTACAACCACGCTCTCCCGTAGACTTACATGTCATCTTTCTGATCAGAGTACTATTAAACAACATTTCTCTGAAAAACATAAACATGTAGGTAATATCAGACAGATTTTGGTCAACAATACGGTGATACTTACTCATACACACAGTAAGAGGAACCTGCAGATATTGGAGGCCATGTACATAAAATCTAAACAACCAACACTCAATAAAATCAACTTTAAAACCGGAAATAACATATTACATTGCATTTGACTACATTGTTTTGTTGTCATTTCGCGCTATCACGCGGTGTGACGTCATAAAACCGCATCGCAGAAATAAGAACTGCGTTTATTATTTTTGGTAACTATTGCCGTTGCCAAGCGGAGTTTTATGTCAACACAAAATAAAATCGTCGGTGATGGTGGATGTTATAATCTTTCAGTTTAAACAACCTCTCTGAAGATGGCTCATGTGAGTCGAAAGCTTAGAAGAAAATAAATAAATAATTATCCAAATGTTGGAGAATTTTTGTCTTTATTTTCAACTGAAATTAAAGCAAAAATACGACGTTTAGAACGGCTCATGCTTAAACATAACATACATTCATTGTCTCTTATATTTAACAGCATATATATATATATATATATAAACTTATTTTTGAATGGAACTTTGTCTGTATGTATGTGTATGTGTGTGTGTCTGTGTCTGTGTGTCCGTTACTCCGAAACGGCTGAACCGATTTTCTTGAAGATTTACACAGTTGTACCATAAGCGTCTGCGAGTGTTTTTAGCTAGGTTTTGTGTCGAGGTACCCTTGATAAATATCCAAAATCGATAATCGAATAAATCAGGTTATAGAAGGAGTGGTCCGATTTTAATCAAATTTGATACACTAATAGACAAAGACATAAGAAACAATATTCAGAAGTTTCAAGGTTGCAGTTCTTACAATAGTGCAGAAAATCATTAATATATATATATATATATATATATATATATATAAACGGCAAGATGTTTGTGTGTGTGTCTGTTTATCTGCCTGTATATCTGTATTTTGTCAGCCCTTTTATTTTAGTTTTTGCTTCGGGTTTGGTTCTATGTAGGTATAATTGTAGTTCTTAGTCTCAGCCATGATACCATTTACTCAGGGGACTTATTTAACCTTCAAAATTCACTTTACGACAAAAAACCTTATTTGATATCGATACCAGGAATTCAAAATTTGACTTACATCCATTCATTTTTCTTTCAGTCTACGGTTTTGCTTTAACTGGAAACAACTATTGCTTTTTAGTCATTCATTAAATCCGAGGAACGCCGGGCTATACTGCTAGTATATATATATATATATATATATAAATGAATAAGAACAATTAAAATAATTGTAACGTTCAAAGGATTAATTTGATACAGAAATAAAAATAGAGCAATGACTATTCTTATTTCTTATTACTTTAGACCATGTGCAAACTAGAAACTCCTACTAAACTGTACATTTTGTTACGAACGAGCAACGTCTCATCAGGAAGTTAATGATATAATCCCATCCTTATTAACTACTTGATGAGGCATTGTTCTTTCAATGTCGAAACCAAATGTACAGTTTTGTAGTATATTGTAGTTTGCACATGTTTTAAACTAATATTTAATAACTTTAATAGACATTTTTTAAGTAGGAGATAATCTTTCATATATTTATTTTATTTTTATTTTTTATTTTTTATTTTTTATTTTTTTATTTTTTTGGCAATGTTAGAGCGGTCGAGTGGAAATTATAGCTTTACTACTAATGACTCTCCAGTTGTAGTAAGTAGTATGTATACCATTCCTGTTTAATTTTTATACATCGGATTGATCTCAGTTTGATCTCAGTGGTGATAAGCTTCAAGATTACTGCAGATATTGCATTCTTTATATCCCAAGAACTACCTTAAATTAGTAAAGAAACAACAAAGCCCATATTGCAACGTGTTGGTTTGTTCCTCTGCGTTAGTTATAAAAATATATTTTTCGTTAAATCATGTCTGAAACAAAGGAACTCTTCCAGTTTGGATTTTGCTTCTAGCATGGCTGTTTTTTTTTTACTTCAATTGTTATTTTATTTCAATTATGGTTATATTGAGAATTAAATATATTTTCACATAAAATTTATGACAGACAGCTAATAACTAAATAAATACTGAACTAAATAAAAAAACTAAATACTGAATCGATAAAAAAATTAATTTCGAAGCTACAACAGATAGATCAATGTCAAAACAGTTTTGGAAACTAGAGCTAAAGAAAAGTGGCTGTAAATGTAAAAAGTAAAAAAACAGGCAGAAGTTAGCAAAGGTTTGGAAAACGAAAGAAAAAATAGATTTCGACGAAACGACGCATCGAGAAAAAGATAAAATGTGGTTTTGAAATGAGAGAAAAACAAATCGATTTCAAAAATGAAAAGAACAGGTCAAAATAAATAAAGGTTTGGAAATGAGAGTGAAGAAAATGAGTTTTGAAGTAACGACACATAGAGAAAGAGATTAAATTGGGTTTGGAAATCAAGATAAGGAAAACAGATTTCAAGTGTATATGAGACAAAATGAGATCATAAGGTTTTCGTTAGAAACAATAAAGAAAATTGATTTCAGTGCCACAACACATTGAGAATGAGGCCAAAATGTGTTTGGAAATGTGAGGTAAATAAAATCCATTTCGAAGTTAAAAGAAATAGAAAATAAAGAAAATATATTTGTAAATGAGTCATACAGAAAATTGTTCGCATGGTAAATTCGAATGACAAATCGTTGTCAAAAGATGATTGGAAATAAAAAACTAATAATTATTTCGATGCTACAACTGAAAAAGAAGACGATCAACAGGGGTTTGAAAAGAAAGATAAGATAATCGACTTCTGATATATTACAGACAAACAGATCAAATGGAGTTTGGAAATAAAGGATAAAAAAGATTTCACGTGTAGGAAGAGATCAAATAGCGTTTCGAAATAAGTAGTAAGAAAAATTAATTTTAAAATTTAACTGGACGAAACGAGATCAAGAGAGGTTTGGAAATGTGAGATAAAGGAAACTGTTACTGAAAAATCAAAAGGTAGAACGAGATTAGAAGTTTGCAAATGGGAGATAAGAAAATTTGATTATTGAACAGAGAACAGGGAGAGAACGTGATCAAATTAAGTCTGGAAATCCGAGAAAAAATAATTTAAAACTTACAATAGACAAGGAACGAGATCAAAACGGTTTTAAGATAATAAATAAGTTTTAGAAAGAGGAACAATTTTAATATTATTATCTAGCAGTGTATATATGAGGAAAATGGATAGACATAGAAAATATTTGCTCTATCTATCTATCTATCTATCTATCTATCTATCCACATACATATATTGTTAAATATGACAGGCAAGGAAAAAAAGGATTAATTTCTTATTGATTTTTTCAAGGGTTCTGATATTTTTCCCGATTTAGGGAGTGAAAAAGAATATCTTTTGTCACAAGCACTTTCGGTTACTTCTTTGCCCATTTTCAAGGGAGTTTTTCTTTTAGATGTAGTTAATTCGTTTTTATCTTTATCTGTTTATCGAAGCGCTATAAGAAAGAAACATCTATTTACCCACAATTTACGTGAATCATTAAGAAAAATTCATATCCTCTTGTTGTTCCTTCTTTTATTAAATTTCTGTTTTAACATTCAAAATGTATATTTTATTATTCTACTTTTCTACATTAATCCTACATATTCCAACCGACAAAAAAAAAACCTCCTGATGATGACTGATAATAATTCTGATGATGCATAACATGTAAGTTGTAAGTTGTAGGGAGAACGGTTAAGTCAGACACAAGGCCAAACAAAATAAATAAACAGCTCCCTACACTTCAAATTATAATACAAAGACAGAAGAAAGCAATCAAAGAAAGACGAGCAAAGTGATGACTTTAGAAAGAAAAACTGAGAATGAAAGAGAAAAATATACAAACCGAAACATTCTGTGAATATTTTTTCTTACTTAACATAACAATATCCGTCTTACATATTTTCAAAATTTTGTGACTCATTAAAAGACGAAACATATTTTAAAGGATAAGAATAATACTTTTATTTTTGAGATAATATTTCATTAACAATTTTCCAAGTAAAATATTTGCTATTTAATCTATAGCTGCAGGAGAGAGAGAATTGATACCTTTGATAAGTATTTGCGCTTCGAGTGAATATGTTTGAACCTGGTTTGAATTTATGATTGCGAGCCTTTTCTTTTTTATATACTGTGATCCTTCAGGAAGCAGTAGATCATGTCCCCCCACATTTTTCCGTCTTTTTTAGCACTTAATAAGTTTTTTTGTTATTTCTCCTAAACCTTGTTTTACCATTCATTTTTCAAGTTCATCAAATATGTTATACGCTGTTTCATTTGTCCCTCTTTCCCTCTATCTGTTCTGTGAGTATCAGATTTTCCAAGCCTTCCTTCCTCATTACATACCCCGGAAATTTTAACTACCATTCCCTGATGTTACGTATCAGTTCCCACTTTTCTTTCTAGTTTCTCTTAAACCTCGTTGTTGCTCGGTCTGTGGTATCTTCAGAATATTTCTGTTGAGCCACATTTCTGTAGATTCAAGTCTTTTCTGCATTTTTGTAGATATTGTCGAACATTCAAAGCCATACATATCAGCAATTATAAAAGCAATTCCTTCTCTCTCTTTATACTGTTGTCATAACTAGTCGGGTACTCTTGCTATTCGCCTCGATGTTATGGACAAAATCCAAAGATAGATCTGCAATCTAATCGATCCTAACTTGGTGTCTTGACTTCAGGCACTTACTCACCGACATGATGTGGCTTTCCTCTGTCTTTTCTACAGATATATTTGTGGAAGTTTTTTTGACAAGCTTTTGTCTCTGGTTCCAGACCACATGAATTAATGTGTTCTACTGGATTGGCATCTATGGTCCACAAATTTACGGGTTAAATAGCTAAAAGTAACTACACCAACAGTTTCTTTTCTCGCACCTCCTGCCTGTTGAACTAGATGCCAGTCTAGTAGCTGTAT
Source organism: Ascarosepion bandense (assembly GCA_037127315.1). Lineage (NCBI taxonomy): Eukaryota > Metazoa > Mollusca > Cephalopoda > Sepiida > Sepiidae > Ascarosepion > Ascarosepion bandense. The sequence goes on from JBBBDQ010000555.1 coordinate 8,980,093, forward strand.
GAAATACATGTAGCTGAAAGGAAGCCTCGTCACGTCACAGGGGCGACAACATGTAAGGAAATAACTAATGACACTTTCAAATGTTTTTTGCAGTCATTTTTGACGGCAGGAATATATATATATAGCCTTTGGATTTTCCTCGCCCGACCTACTCAGTCGATAAAAACTTAATTGGCAGATTAAAGTTTATTGATTTACCCGGTCGATTAAAAAACTCGCAGTGAAACGTGTCCTTTCAAATATAGAAAAAAGTAAATCCGGTTCCTCTTACAACCCAAAAGTATGCCACTGAAGATTTACAAGTTATTTAGAATAACCTACAATGACATTATTGTTCCGGTCAGTGTAGACATTTATTTAATTAACGCTTCCAGAGTGGATCCTAATTGTCTCTGTTGCCCAGATTAAAGACTCTCACAGAATTTTGGAAACACATTTGGAAAAAATATTATCCTTTGACTAGGCATCTATATTTCCTACCCGAAAAATAAAAACGAACATTTGAAAGAAAGAAAAAAAATACGCATACTTCTTTCAACCACGCACTGAAAAAGAAATTATACAAGTAAGTAATTTTTTTATAACAACTATAAATTTAGGTAACTCAATTGCCAAAGAAAAAACAAAAACAAAAACAAAAAGAAACGGAAGAAAAAGCAGCATATCATGATGTTAAAAGGGCTCAAACTTAATAAAACAAAATCTTCAAAACGTTTATGCTATTATTAAGAGAAATGATCAAATTTTGTTGTTGTTATTATTTAAAAAGAAAATCTTTTCTAACATTTCAAAATTTTAATTAAAATTTCATTTTTGTTTTCTGTCAGCGATTCTCATTATGTTTACGTAAGGGGACTATGAAGAAAATGGAGTCGGTCGAGTAAAATGATTTGTTGGCGAGTAAATATTCCCTCGCTCTCGACCGCCGGTCGAGTGGTTTCTTTTTCAAATCTCAAAGCCTGTAAATATATATATATAATGGTTACTAATAGAAGTGTATTGCACAGTTAGTTATTTACATTTAAAAGTGCTCAGTACAAAAGTAGCGCATAGATATATGGTAATCATTAAAATAATAATAATAGCGTACTACAGCTCAGCAGCTATAAATCATCAGGCAGTAAAATGTGGTTGATTTACATAGTAGTACATATATATAGGAATTAAAAATATATAAATAAAAAAATAAAATGTAATAAAATAAAAATTAAAATGAATCAAGTGTGGTTTGGAGGTAATGAGATTTGGAAGAATGGTGTGTGTACGGCACAAAGAAAAGTAGTGTTTCAATGTTTTGCCATAGAAATCCAGACATGTTGAAAATGTTAAACGGGAATTTATAGAAAACGATAAAGAAGATAAAAGTTAAACGTAAAAACGTAAAAAGAAAAAAAGAAGAAAGAAGAAAGAAGAGAAAAGAGAAAGAAAGGAGAAAGATTAGTTATAGAAAAAATCGAAACGTCGGCAGAGATAAACTAAAATAAATATATAATAAAAACAAAAACCAAAACAGCATAAAAGATAAAAATAATGTTTAAAAAATAAAATAGAATTAAAATTAAAATTAAAATACAAACAAAATTAATTCTTAAAGGGTTCATGTTAAAAATTACAAATAAAATTATGATAGTAATGAAAAGAATTTCCAGTTAAATAAGCGGTTTTTGAAGTATAAAATATAAGGAGGAAATAGCAAAAATATTGAGATTAAATTGCGATAGGTCCAGATACATTTAAGATTATGAAAAATTCTATAGTAGCAAAAATTAGTGATTTCATTGCGCTGGGTCAATAAGTCAATTTTTGGGAATATTATTATATGGATTTTCTTGTAAGCAAAGGAAACATATTTTATGTAACAATATTCAGGTTCTGGCTTTAGTTAATATTTTTCAATTGCCAGTATTATTTAGAGAGAGAAGTAGAATTATTATATATTTCACTAGCTGTAATGCCTAGCGTTACACGGTTTTTTTGTTGTTATGTTGAAATGGTAAAGTCAAGGGCTTATTCAAAAAGTTCCAGTGTGAGGTTGCAGTGATATTTAAGTTAAATAAATGCAAAGTAGGTATTAGGTTTTGTTGTATTTGTAAAACGGGATTCATGCTTGGTCAATTTTGTCAATAAACGGGAATGTATGTACAATTAGAAGAACAGGAGCGGGTGTTATGGGAGCCTGTAATGTGATGTGATGATATTATGACGCAAAAGAAATGTTGTCCTCGCAATGTCAGAGACATTGGAATCTTGTAGAAAACGTAAAATTGTTATGGCATACGATAAGAGAGAAGTGACAAAAAAGACTCGATTTTTGTGGGAATACAACTAAGTGTGTCGGAGAAATAAACAATCGCAAAAATCAACATTTTTCATTAAGTTCTTATTTACTCATTTTAAGTTCTTATTTACTCATTTTAAGTTCTTATTTACTCATTTTAAGTTCTTATTTACTCATTTAAGTTCTTATTTACTCATTTTAAGTTCTTATTTACTCATTTTAAGTTCTTATTTACTCATTTTAAGTTCTTATTTACTCATTTTAAGTTCTTATTTACTCATTTTAAGTTCTTATTTACTCATTTTAAGTTCTTATTTATTATATAAAAAGATTTATTATATAAAAAGTTCTTATTTATTTCATTAAGTTCTTATTTACTCATTTTATCTACTTTCGAGTTAGTGGAACTGCGTTTAATCATCTTTATACAATCTAATATCTATTATGTCAACATCAAGATGTGCAATAAGATTTTACACAATAAAAAGAAAACTATGATTTGAAAATCGCAGAGTCCAGTGTTCCCATGACAAATACTCGGAATTAGATTGTATTCATTTCTCGTTCTTATAGATGAGGTCGGACTGGGAGGTTAACATTATTTTTTTCTTATTTTACTGCCTAATGATGGTGCTTTAGCACCGAAACTTTATAACTTTTGTGTTGCAGTATGATATTATAATAATAATATTTACCATAATTAGCATATATATATATATATATATATATATATATATATATATATATGTGTGTGTGTGTGTAGAGAGAGAGAGAGACAGAGAGAATGTATGACAGACGGACAATGATTAAGTAAACAGACATAGTCAGATTCAATTGTTAATACAAGATACATAGACAGTCGTTTCAGATTACTTATTATTAAAACTTGTCTCACTTTTCTATCAATAGATCACGATGCCCTGACATCGTTTCAACTTTATCAACGTAATTCAAATATCACACCAGTGAATTAACAACTCATTTAATCGGCTTATAAAAATTAACTGGAAAATTGTACTTACGAATAACAGATGAGGCGGCATTTTCAAATCACATTCCTTCACTCTGACGTAAATCAAAAATAGTGTATAAATCATTTACTGTACAACTGTGGTTCTCAGATTAGCCGTCCAAATATCAAGCTTGGCTTTTAAACCTTTATCGTTTTAGGGTTTTTCTCATATATATATATATATATATATATATATCAGTTAAGTAAGACTTTAAGTGTAACATCAATTGGCATCTTTTATCCCCTTAATTCCCATCTTTCTCTTCACCATTCTCCAATACTACCTGCATGTTAAACTTTTTTCGTACTCCTTTCATGTACCCTCAGTGTATCAGTGACAGTAGTGCCTTGTTTGTGGTAAAACAATTATAAAACGAAAATGAAAACGCTTTGCCTGTTCAGTGCCTAAAGCAACTCAAGATAGAGGGTTATGTTAGGGAGCATTTTATACGAATACGAGTAACAGAAATAATAAAGAAATAAAATAAATTGTTCAAAACTATCTTTTCTACTCAGAGTTTTTGCTAATCTCTGAATGTGAGAGAACCTTTTATTTTATTATATTTGTTTACTATATATATATATATATATATATTGCATTTCCTTTGTTAAGTTTTAGCTGAGCTGAGGATTCGTTTGTTTGCGTTTCTGTATTCACATTTCATTTTAAGCGCTCTAAAAAATTTCGCGAAAGTATTGCGTGAACCTTCCATCATACCGCTTCCCTTTTGGTCGTACATAAGTTGTTTCCCTAGACTGCGGTCATCCATCCGAATCATTTGACCAACCCAACGAGGCTGGGCTTTCCTGTACTCGATGCTAGTCATATCACCTCTGTATTTAACTTCAAGGTTTGTAACCCTTTCTTGCCAGTGAATATTCAGTTTCACGGAGAACGTTTTAAATATTTTTCAAATATTTTATATATTGGGAGAGCTAAATTGTTTTCATACTTGAGATCTTACACTAAGGACAATACAAATGTTGTTTTGGGTATTTGTTGTTAGTTTTATTCATAGTTGTGCGTGTGTAAGAGAGAAAAGCCGTAAAAATAGCACAACAATATGATATTTGGCTGGATTTTGTTGTATGGTACTAAACTCCACTTCATACAGTTCATGCCATAAACAATGTTCTTATAACTTGCTTAGTGGGGAAACTAATATTCGATAATGATTACCTAAAAATAAATGAACAAAAATGCGTGAGTTTTGAGAATATCAGACGTTTATAAGCAGACAAATTGGGGAAAAACAGTTTTTAAATCCTGAGATATAGAACCTAATCTGTATTGCTATTTAGCCCATAGAATTAACATATATTAACATATATATATATATATATATATATATATATATATATATATGTGTGTGTGTGTGTGTGTGTGTGTGTTTTTGTGTGTGATACTTGTGGTCAAGCTAAAAAGCACAATGACTAGAAATGGCTTGGAGCGAATGAATGTTATAAATCATAAAGAAGACAGTCCTTTATCAGATTCCATAAACCGGCGTTAAAGAATCACAAAGGGAAAATGACAAATACCACATCACTTGAAGATTTCCACTAGCTTTAACAATTAAGATTGGTGACCCATACGTCTCTTAGAAACATAATGATAAAAGCAATGTTTACTTTCCACACTAACTCTAACTACTATATTATGATCCTTCTCTACTGAATTCATTTAAGTAATACAAAAATATTACTTAAACTCATTCAGTAAGTATACAAAAATAAAAAAGGCGTGTAAGAAGGCAAGGATATATTTAGTTGTTACTCATGAAATGATGCAATTTATAGAAAATGAATAAAACGCTTCTAAAATGTTAAATAACTAATGTATTTAGTTTAAATAGGCACCATGTTAATGAATGACTGTTTTCCAACGAATCTCTAAATTACTGAGTCCATCTTTAAAAGAATTATTATCCCTTTGATGGGATTAACAGTTTAAATTCTTCTATCAACTTCCATATTGGATAATATTTTATGGCATAAAAAACACTCAAAATGTTTAAATCAGTAATAATCAGTAGGAGAGATATTAGATGAATATGAAGGATGAGGTAAAATGACATAATTTAAGCAAAGCAGCTTTTGAACAGATGATTGAAAAGTATGCGGCCGTGCCTTCTTGTTTCACACAATTGGGCCATCCCCATCCCCAAATCTAGGATTTTTTCAATTTGTCGTGCATGTATTCATTTCTCCACAATACGAGGTTACTGTTATTGGTTTCTCTTGTACCGAGAATAAATAATCAATAACCTCTTTTAAAGACCACCATACAGTAACCATCAACTTTTTAGGGTACAATAGAGATTTAGGTGATTCATGTGCATCCGACCATTGAACTACTCTCTTACTGCTGTCATAGAACGTCCATTTCTTATTGCAGCACAAATAGTTATTTTCCCAGTGTGTACTAAGATTATTCAACATTGTGTCATTTTGATCATTTTCATTGCATGTATTGAGTATATAATTTTCAAATATTGAGTAATAATATAAGAAACCTTATCGGGAAAGAAAAAGAGTCAGAAATAAATTAAGCTTTCTTTATACATATATATAAATTATATATATACTATAGTCATCCGCAGACAGATCTGTTTCGCTGTATTACAGCTCATCAGTACAGCTTAGACTCCGGTCACTTCCTAACCCATGATTGAAAGCCGAAAAGACGCTAATTCGTTAGACAATAGGATCAACAATCAAACAGAAGACTGCGTCATTTAATATTTAACAGGCTAATATCTTACTCAACTTATTAAAGTTATACATTTGAGATATCCTACCAGAATTCATTATTTGCGACCACAATCTTAACATGATTAGGCATCACATAAAATCACATCAATATTTTTTATAATCGTTCCCCCCCCCAAGCGAGTCAATACTGCCACTAGTGCACAGTGGGTTACAATGAGAGGAGATGAAAGACAGAAAAGAAAACAATGCAGCTCATGGTGCAGAAAGGAACAGAAGAGTTGGGAGCCATGGAAATAAAAGATGGCATTTGACATTGCATTTAAAATTTTGGAGATTTCAGGTATCAGTGAATCAAGCATGAGGAAAGGAATTGGCGGTTATATTTGCCCATTTTGACGGTAAAATTGTGGGACCCATTTCCCAATCTAGTTACACGGGTAAACCCATGAGGGTAGGGCACCAAAGAATAAAGCTCGCCAGAGAAGAATATGTAAATTACTTGTAGAAAAGACAGAGTGAAGCCACATTTCATCGATGACAAAGTGGCTAAAGGTGAGCAGCCAAATCGGGGCCATTTACATTGCAGATCCTCCTTTGAATGTTGTCGACAACCACGAGATGAACAGCAGTAGTACATGAAGAAATATTGCAGCAGTATTCAATGCATGGATGAATGATAGATTTATAAATGTGTAAGATGAATTCTGACGAAGAACTTCCTGGCTCGGCATAGCAACTCAACCTTCTTAGTAGCTATTGAGTCAATGTATTTATTTCATTTGAGGTTGGCTGAGAGAGACTGATATCTTTTGTTTTGTTTTCTTTGCTTCTAATATATTTCTCGCTGACTTGGTCTTTTAATCACTTTCTGAAAAAGACTTTTTCTTCATATTCTTTTCGTCATTTCTGTGCAATACATAACGTCATCTGTTTTTACCCTGTCTCGTAAGCTGAATTTCATCAATTGTTTCAATGTTAATATCACTGATGTATAATTCACATATGTTTGTTAATAGCTCAGAAGAAATACTATCCTTTGAAAATACAACATTAAAGTGAAGAACTTTTCCATTTGAAAACAATTGTAATTGAAATTTTTAATTTCAACATCAATGTCGTTTTAAAAAATAAGCACTCTCTTCATTATTTTTTGTTTTCTCGTCTATTTGCTGCTATGAATTCTATTTAATCTATTTATTTTGCATTGAGCAAACACTCGGAAATATTGCCAGACACGAGAACATTTTTATTACTATTATTATTATTGTGAACGATAAACAACTGGTTGCTGAAAGTTAATATTTTTCTTAGTTTTATGAGACTAATGTCTTGCTTTTGCTTTTCCGCTTCTCAAAGCCGAGTCATAGTCATATTGTTTTTATTGCCCATTTTTATAGCAAATATTTAGGTCCTTATCGGTTTACTGAAGATAAAAGTATCAACTTTCAAGTCTAAATTGTTTGTCCATTTAAAATACTACATTTATTAGAAAATATATTCAGTTTAATTACAGGAGCCATAAAAATCCGAGGATTGCACATTTCACAATATATACTGGGGGTTATTGTCAGGGTCTGTAGCTGAGTGATTAGAACTTGCGCTTTCTGACCAAACCCACCAGTGTCAATTTGTCAGGAAGGTGATTTCTTTCTGTTATCGGTCTGGATATGGCGACCCTAGCATAAAACATACCACTAATGAATGAAATTGGGTAGACGGACCCCTTGGAAGCCATAGATGATTGTACTAGCACGAAGTCACAAGTAATTGTGACCGTGAGCTTGAACGAGCTGACCTTGTTCAGACTATTAATCGCGTTAGATAACGTCGAACTCTCTCAGAAACTGTAACTAAGATCCGCTCAAAATAGTTCTAATACAAACCACAGATGGGTTTTGCGGGTGTTTAAGAAACAGACGTCTGCACAGGGATTGGCTAGCCTCCCTACTATATGAGCACATCTATTTAGATTGTCATAGTGATATAAAAATTAGCCACCGCAATTCAGATCGTTATTTCGCTTAAATTCAAAGTGCATGGATGTACGTTTAGATTTTATTTAAATGATAGACATAGAAAATATTTCCAAAAATGTTTTCTAAATATCTGTTTGAAAAAATATGTAAACAGGATTCTATTTATTACTGAATAATTTCCGATAAGTTCAATAAAAATTATAATACCTGATATTTGAGAGCATACTTTTATCTAAATTTATAATTTTATTTCACAGCTTAGAATTGGGATTGTTAAGATTGAGTGTAACGTTAATGTATTATTCTAATGTCTTATTTAAAACTCAGTCAAATTGCGTCTATATGTGAGAATGTACTTGTAGAAAAGACAGAGGGATGCCACTTAAATAAAGAAATAAGAAAGAAAGAATGATGAATGAAAGAAAGAAAAAAGTAGAGTATTGCTGTCATATCTAGCGTAGCAATCATCTCTTTCCAGGCAGGCACAAGTATGTATGTGTTGTACGTTATTTGTGAACAATACATACACCTTTGTGCAAATTATTTTAAACAAACCGATTAATGTTGTCCTAGGATCTTTTCCTGCTCACGTATACGTCGTCTCTGAGTGTTGTTTTTCTCTTTCAACCGTATTTTCCTTTACCTTGTAGACTGAAGGATCCTTTTTGTTTCTTTGCTTTGATGACACCTAGTGAAAGTTAAACGTCTGACACCAACAATATCCGCGATATCTTTGGAAGGTTTGCCAGTGCGTTTGTGCAGCGTTACAATTTTAGCACGCTTTTTGAAGTAACGTCCATCTTATGCAATGGTCATTGGACAAGTAATCGACAGTCGAGACAATAGTGTCTGGGCGTGATAAAAATCTGATGCAATTACGGACGATGCAATATATTTCAAGAAAAATAAAATTGTTTTTGACTGTCAGATACTAAAAGGTCCGTTTGCACTATAATTTTATGTAGACAAAATCCATTTCAATTCGGTTTTCAATGTCAAAATATTGCAGCAAATGTTGATATCAGTATAAATCTAAGGGACTACTTTTTCTAGAAATGATTTGTAAAATCATGTAAAGGTTTTGTTTTCTTGTAAATACTATTATTTGTCGTGTGTTTCAAATGTCCCTTGATCGTATCTTTTTCTTTATTGTGTTTTCATCATTTGTATGCGCGCACATTCATACAAATCACGGATAAAATGGACTTTCCAGAAAGTATTTGACTCCTTCTGCCATGCAGTATCTTTAAATGAGTTAGAAAAGGAAAGAAAGAAACACGGAAGAAAAGATAACTGAAAGAAAGAAAGTTTAAATCAAATAAAAATAAAGTAAGAAAGAAAAAAAGAAACAATTATGAAAGACAGAAAGAAAGAAAAAAAAGAGTATTGCTGTCATCTCAAGTAAACCAATCCTCACTTTCCAGTTTTGACAGAGTTCAAAAGCTTGTAACAGGTTTGTGAATTATGAAGTATGTTCCATTCTACAACCCCTTTCACGCAGACAAAACGTCGCTAGCTTCTTACCAATTTATCACTTTTTTCCATGGAAAATGTTTTGATGAGCGATATTCTTTATTATCATCCTGTTCAGACATTTACAACAAAAACTCGCCATACCCTGGATACATTGACTCCCGCGAGAAATCTTCCGAGAATACAAAACATTTTTAAGTCTAGAGTCAACAGTTATCATATTATCCACTTCTCATAGTTTTTCAAAATGCAAAACAACCTCATTTCCCATTCTAACCCTCTAACTTTAGTGATTCTACTGTTTGTTTAGTTTTTTGGGTTTTTTTTGTTGTTGTTTTTTGCTTTTTTTTTCTAGGTAAGGTTGAACTAAGGCGTAAAATTATATATTTTTGGTATTTTCCCGGAGATTTACAGATTCTATTCACGACCATTTCAGTTCTTTCTAGCGAACATTCAACCACGCTTATGGCTGGAAATTTTGGATTCAACTCAACAAATTGACAAGGACAACAATAGATAGAAAGGCAAATGTAAAAGAGGGACAATTGATTGAGACAGTAAAATAAGCAGATGAAGCCAACACTTACACGATTCATCTGATTACTTGGGCAAAAAGATGTTTGTGACTAGTTAATTACCTCAGACATTCCCAGGTGACATTAAAATATTTTCATGGTCAATAAGATTTCGGGGAAACATACACCCAATCACATGTACAAATACCCTAACATCGACAGAAACACACAGACAGACACATACCCATAAACACACAAACACATACAAAATATTTCATAAAAAATAGACATAAAACACTGCACCTTTAGAATCATGATGAGTGCTAACATAACATGATTCTGATGATGCATTGTTTTATTTAGGTACTTTCCCTAATTCGGTATACGAAATGTTTAAAATAATTTTTCAAACTTGAAAACATTTTTTTTATGTTATTACTTTTGCTCAAATGGAAAGGTAAAGTATTTAAATTTTGCTATTTTCAGCAAGGAAAATACTCTGTTAGTTTTTTCAACAGAAATTGACCAGAATGTTTTTTTGTTTTTTTTGTAAAATCAATAAAATCGGCTACTTTGTCACATTTGTAAAAAAAAAAATAATTCTCGGGTTAAAAAATCTTGCAAAAATAAAATATAAGCTTTTAGAACATTATTTGAATAAAATTAGCAAATTTTACATGAAGTTAATCTGATTTGAAGCAAATATTACTTACTTATAGCACAGAATGTTATATGCAAGCTTTTTTAACCGCGCAGTCTCGTTTTTCTAACGTCTTCATTGTTTTACGACAATGTAATGTGTTGAAAAGTTAAGTATGGCAACGCAGATTTAATTTTATTTCTTTAGAGAATATTGTTTTTAGCATATATTATTCATAAAAACAGTTAAAAGTTTCTGTAATTAAATGATGTCATAGTTTTATCACATTTTTTCTTTATTTTTCGATTCAGAACTGGTTTCCGGTAAAATGGGATTCGATTCTGCAAAATAAATTTGGTGATTTAAATTCTTTAAACAATTTTTACTTTTAACTAATATAATCACTAAAATTTATCATGTTCAATTTCTCAAGTGTCCATCAATTATGTAAGAGGAGAAAACACATTAAAATTGTTGCCAAGATTTTCTAATAAAAAGTACTACAATAGTAATTCTTTTGTGAATAAGTACTGAGAATTTAATTAAAATCCGACTATGATTTAACTTTTGCAAGAATTTCTAAATTAATGTGTATATCACAGCAATAGAGAATCTAAAATCTGCATCCACTGACACAAAAAAATTGTCTAATCAAGATTTTGAATGTTCTAAGATGGAGTAAAAATATTAAATATTAAAAAAATACTTTGACCTTTCCTCTTAATAATAGCATAAAGTATGTAACGACAAAAATGTTTTTACTGCGTTTGGAGTACGTTTACATTTATGTATGCTGATTCTTTAACAATTTCATGGAGATAGGTAGTTTTATGTTTAGAATTCTGAGTAAAGAATGCCTTCAATTTTTACATTGACTGGCCTGAATTTACGCGTTGAAGACAGAAACAGTTGTGCTTAACTATCTATTTACCATGTGTTTCAGATGATACTATTTATGTAAAGATGTATATTGACTTCTATCTATCTATCTATCTATCTATCTATCTATCTATCTATCTATCTATCTATCTATCTATCTATATTTGTTACTGTCTCTCTCTTCTTTATATATATATATATATATATATATATATATAAAAGTTTCATTAAAAAGTATGAACAATTTTGTCTGTGTATTTTATATAAATTCTTTTCATATCCTCTAATAAGCTTGATAACAATATCATTGAAAGAAGAAAGAAGATTACAATGTTGATACATATTTTTAAATCCATTCTGAGCTTTCAGCTTACATAAGCCATTATTAAAGATGGCAATTATATTACGATATATTAAAAAGTTCACGATAGTATGCTTTTGTTTATATGTAAGATTTACAAAGCGACGACGAACACGAACATACGGGACGGTGGATGCAAAAAATCGCACCACAACACATGACATCACACATGACCACGCGAGATTGAAGGCGAGAAGCATTAAGCATGGAAAGCCGTTGGGATAACCAATGGCTTTTGTTATAATTTATCGGCATTTAAGAATATTTGTGGAGATTTCATAGTTTGTTTAGTTTAAGTTATTTTTCATGTATATAGATTTTTTAGTTTTTGTTTAAATATTGTTGTGTTTTCGACAAGGATTTTCCCGAATTGTTTATGCTGCCAGGCATTTTATTTTAAATGCCTAAAAATGTTAGAATTATTATTCAAATGTAATGCAAAGCGTCATGAGAGCGAGTTTGTAGTGTGACCAAAATAAATATTATTTAATCCGTTGGAGATACAGTCTCCCAAGGGCACTTGCAGTTGTTAACTATGTTGGTCTTTTGAAAATCGCTAACCGGGGAGAAGAATCAATACGACTATTTGAGTTGGATATATTATATTTAGTGTAATTTATAGTTTACTTTTTTTTTGCTAGTATCTGTTGTAGATATATTAGTATTTACTACTTTTTTTGAGAACATTTTCATCTTGTTTATAATTTGTATGCATTTGATTACGATATAGGAGATTAATATGTTTGAGGTTAGTTGAAACAGCACCTGCTTAGTATTAAGATTTCTAAGAAAGCATCTGGTTTGTTTATCAACTATATAGTTTAGAAAGCTATTATTAATAAGTGTTTGTTTTATATTCTTTAGTTCACTGTAGAAAATCTGTTTTGTGGATGAATGAGTTTCTGCACAATGTATTAGATGTTTTTATAATTGCTATTTTGTAGTAATATGGGCCTTCCCTCTTGTAGTTAAGTGTACATGAATTTATGCTGGTAGGTTTTTTGTATGGCGAAATAATAAATTTGTTATTAATTTTGTTTATCAATATGTCAAGGAAGGGAATTTTGTTGTCAGGATTGCGTTCGTATGTGTCCTTAGGACAGAATTATTTTGGAAATGTTTTGGAAGTTCATGTATTTTATCTGTATTTCTAACTAACATAAGAGTATCGTCAACATATCTTAGAGAGATGAATGTTTTTTAAATCTGTAATAATCTTATTTTCGGGGTCGACATGTATAAATTACTAAATGTCGGACCCAGTACTGAACCCATCGAAACACCATCACCTTGCATATATATAATTATTATGATGTAAGAAAGGGTTTTCGTAGTACAAGCTAATAATAGTTTCCGTAATATATTGGGATTAAGTTTAAGTGGGGGTAAAGATGAGTTACTGTATATATTCCTTATAATTATATCAATACTTTTGCTAACCTGGACATTGATAAATAAGTTTTATCAAGTGAAGCTCTGATTTCGTTGTTGGGTTTTTCACCTGTTAAGATTTGGATTACTTCTAATATTGATTTAACACTATATTTACTAGGAAGGTAGAGAGTAATGAGTTGGTTAATATAGTTGGTTTAGCTGATATTCAGGAGTTGAAATTTGAGTTATGAAAAGACGGAGAGGATAGTTAGGTTTATGTGTTTCTATAGTACCGTATATGTAACTAGGTCCATAATCGCCAACAATTTTAAGAAGTTTTGAAGAGATTTGTTCAGCATTATTAGCATGAATGAGTTTATTAAGCTTTTAGTTGGTTGGTATGGTTCTTGTTGGGTTTTTTAAACTTTATTTGATCATGGAATATGTGATCAAGTTTTTTTTAATCCAATTGGTTTAGGATGACAAAAATGTTGGTCTCATCACCTTTTTTTTACAATTATGTTAGGGTGGTTGCGTAGTACTTGTGCTGCGATTTTTAGTTGTTTAAAAAGTATTTTTAGGAATTACTGCTTTTATCGTGCCGATCCTTGAATGCCTTAGCCTTAAGTAAGTCTTTAAATTCTGGTTTTGTTTCTATTAGTTGTTCATCCTGGAGTTTAACAATGTTTAGGTATAACGTTTATTTTTAAGTCCATTGTACTTACGTTATAGACTTTTAGGCATTTAAAATAACATACCTGGTCGCATACTCAATTCCGGAAAATCCTCGTCGAAAGCACAATTATACTCAAACATAAAACCAAAAATTCTGGAAGCTATATACATAAAAAAGCTATATACATTGAAACCTTCCCTAAAATAAATTACGTAATCTCCACAAATATTCTTAAATGCTTATAATTGATAACAGAAGCTGTTGGTTATCCCAATGGCTTTCTATACTTAATGCTTCTCGCCTTCAATCTAGCGTGGTCATGTGTAACGTCATTGTGGTGCGATTTTCGCCTCCAACGTCCCGTACGCACGTGTTGGTCGTCGTTTTGTAAATCTTCCATATAAACAAAAGCAGACTATCATTATTGTTCGTCCGTGAACTGTTTAATATATCGTAATATAATTGCTATTTTTGATAATCGCTTATGTTAGCCGAAAGCTCACATAGGATTAAAAAAATGTGTATTATTATTGTGATTTTCTTTCTTTTTTCAATGACAATATTCTAAAACTTATCAGACGATATGAAAAAAAATTACATAAAATAGACAAAACTTGTCTATATTGTTTAATGAAACATGTATCAATGAAAAAATGCTGCCTAAATAGAAGCAATGTATATATATATATATATATATATATATATATATATATATATATATCCCTCCTATCCCACTCAAATGTTTGGGCTAATATTCCTTTTTCTTATATCTTAATGTAAGATACTCAGTAGTAGGTACATCAATATTTTTTGTTACAGTTATTTTAGACGGCATATCGATATAAATATTTTGCTGTAATTTTTTACGGATTTACTGGTTCAAATATATTAACTAAATGATAGATGTTATAATTATGGTCATTTACGTGTTCAGCTGATGAATTGCTATTGATATATATATATATATATATATATATATATATTAATAATAATAATAATGGTCTGCCTTTATTATTATATATATATATTAATAATAATAATAATGGTCTGCCTTTGCCCTGACGAGCCGTTGTGCGAAACCGCGGTAGGTCTTGGCGATCTTGCGATTTTTTTCGTGTATATATATATATATATATATATATATATATCGTCGTGCATATATATATATATGTGCGTGTGTGTGTGTATCTGTGTGTGTGCGTGTGTGTATCTGTGTGTGCGATCCCTTTCGTCAACCCATGGGATCCATCAAAGAAAGGATTTTATTTTGTAACTGAGAGGCAAATTATTGAGGATGCTCAGATATAATTTTATGTCTATTAAACGAAATTGAATACAAATTGTTATTCTTGAACTTTTTTATAATGCAATAATTTTTTGTATTATTTCAATTTGAGAAATTAATTTATGCATTATATATTTTCAATAACAGAAGGATTTTATTTTAATTTTTTATACATATATATATGTTCGCTTGGGAATGAGGTATTTTTTTATGAAAGGTGATATCTGAAAAATTACAAGAAAATTAAAATCAATAAAATTGAGAGAATAGGCTTAAATTATAAATAATCTTGTCTAGTCAATTGATGTTCAATCAATGTCTTTTTAAATAAATAATCGTGTTTCAGTATCATTTAATCACTTAAAGCTTGAATTTTTTCAACATTACACTGAAGATATCTTAACCAAACTTTCACATTTACATTGGTAACATTTGCTCGATTTAACAATATCTTTAATATTCTGCCAGGACGGGTTTTCCTACTGATCGCGTGACAGATATTTCTTTCATTAAGGGTCAGTTTCAACTAATACTGCTATATATATATATATATATATATATACTATATATATATAGTATATATACTTCTATGTATTTTGTCCATCCTAAATATAGGCGACCATGGCTCTCCAGAACTTCTTATCTCGTGTGGCAGTTGTACTCCATTTTCTACATGCAAAAACATTTTAATACATTTTTATATTGAATAGTATACTCAAGAGTTTAGTATACCTAACAGCCACATTTAAGATACACACTCTTTTAAATTTTAAACTGATATTTTTGATTACATAAAAGAAAAATATATGCTCTCCGGCTGTACCAGAGCATGCCATTGCCGTTAAATTCGACTTGCTTTATCAAACTCTCATCGTCGACGCATTACGTGGTCGAAACGGTGCAAAATATGTTGGATGTAGTGTTTTCTCTACAAGATTTGAAGATCTTTCGGCAACCTGGTTTGTAGTTTATCTATGAATAGTTGAATTATCAGATATTTTCGTCATCTTAATGTCGTTTACGGAATTTAAGTGCTCCCATCTGTTGCAAGCATTGTACACACCCGATGTATATGTTTCATTATCTTCGTGAGTATCTAGTTCGCACGATTAAAAACAGTCTTTATAGCTTCTCAATAATTTATTGCGCACGTTTTGCAATCATTCCATAGTGTAAGCCCGTAAAAATCACTTTATTAACTTCGTGTACGGCAATTATCGCATTTACATTTTAATTGATATTCATAAACAAATATTAAAGTTACTCAGAGACTGATTATAGCTACAATTAGCAAAGTCCATCGGTGATTCATGCTTTAGTTTTTTTTTTATCTATTGTCAATTAAATTCCAAGTTTCTCATATCACTGGCAAAAATTGCTATGAAAATGGTCCGTTGTGATTGTTTGAAAAACAAAATGAAATTGAAAGATGTAAGATTGATTTCTAATTATAGAAAGAAAGATTAAATCGAAATCCAAGTTTATGATTACTGGAAACTTGTAAATTTCCACAATAAACATTTCTTTTTTGTTAGCGTACGAAATGTAGTATAATGAATTACAAGGATGGATCAATAATCCCTATGTTGATACAAACATTTAAGCAGAGTTTGAACTAAAATTATTTACTGTGTAATGCAACACGGAAGAGAATTAGGAAGGCTCATGTTTATATATATATATATATATATATATATATATATATATATATGTGTGTGTGTGTGTGTGTGTGTGTGTGTGTGTGTGTGTGTGTGTGTGAGTGTTAACTACTAGGTCTGGAATTCTAAACGAATGCAGCTGTAATTCTGTGGACGCCTGCCCGATGGAGGGAAAAATGCAAATCCACCCAGGTGATTTATGAATCCCGCATTTCTCCATCAAACAAAAAACACGACTTCTGGACCTATATCGGTATGTCCGCCGGTCCTTTCAAAGAAAGAGTGTATAACCATAGGTACTCTTTTTCGATCCCGGTCAGAGGTACCAGACAGCCCTTTCGCGAGCATTCTGAAAAATGAAAGAGGAATGGCTGGATCCTGAAATTAGCTGGAAACTGATAGGTTCAGCCCGTATTCCGAGGGATTTTCGTGATAGGTACTGTCTATGTTTACTGAAAAAAAATTCAATATTAAAATACCCCCACCAACACCGGCTACTGAATATTAGGAGGGAATTCATCAGTAAGTGCCGCCACAGGGCAAATTTTTTGAATACTTAAATTTAGAATTTAAATCCCCGATGACTATATGTTAGAATATAAATTAAAAGGATTCAATTTAAGTTTTAATCTTAATTTTACCTTAACGTTAACCTTAAAACGTATTTTAACACCCCCTACCTTCCTATCCCAATCTCCTTCAATTGCCTATCTTTATAAAATATGGATTCTTTTACTAAACCCTTTTTTCCTTGGTTAACACATATATATTTTTTTTTCTCTAATAATTTTTCAACTGATATCTTCCTGTAATTGGCATTTAGCTCACAGCTACCTAAAATATTTAATTAAATAAACTTAAATAAAATTTTTTTAAGATCTTATATTGAAACCCATTCCTTCCCCCTAAATTCACCGCTTCAAACAGCTCAAAATCTTAACCTTAAAAAAGTAATTTAACTCCTTTAGTTGTCTATCTTTATAAAATGTGAACTCCTTTACCAAATCCCTCTTTTCCTTTGTTAACACACACACACACACACACACACATACAAACACATACATACACACACACACATACAAACACACACACACACACACATACAAACACACACACACACATACACACACATATATATATATATATATTTCTTTAATAGCTTTAAATTCATGACTTCCTGTAATGGATAAACTTAATTAAAAATTTTAAGATATTACATTTAAATCTATTCCTCCCCCTTCTAAATATACCGTTTCAAACCCCTGTAAACATACACTAGCCTCTACCATTTGATATTTGATACCCCGTCTATCTCTTATCTCTACACCCGTTACAGGGTGTAGAGATAAGAGATAGACGGGGTATCAAATACTACTAACTTTGTCCTGTTCTACTTTGTTTTTAAAAAAAATCCCACTTCTTTGACCTTAAGGGAACTCTCAATTCTTGACCGTTGTTAACTTGGCCCCTTCCCCCTTACCCCAGGGCCTTCACCATTTGGAACAGAACAATGTCGCTGACGTGACATGGAATCTCTGTTAGAGATCCCATGTCGAAATGTGCATCCGACACCTTTGAATTTTGAAAATTTTCTCTAATTTATATTGGCTGTGTATTCTTAATACATTGAGCTCTCCACCTGCATCACTTATTAATATGAAAATTTTTTTAATATTAATTAGGATCAGGTTCTTGGAAGTTACCTTCCTACACTTCCACTTCGGATTAAAGAAAAACAAATTATATATATACTAAACTTTAATTTAGTGGTTTCTAATGATTGTCTAGACACAACATTTATTTATTAATCAGCATATTTATTTCCGTATACAGGCCTGCATATTCGAGAAATGTGTGTTCTTGAACAAAACTCGAAACTGAGTCCACTTTGGTAGGAGTAACCGTCTTTAGATCCGACCTACTTTACACCGTCTCGACCAGGTAATGCGTCAACGATCAGAGTTGAATAGTTTCCAATAAAGCTAGTAGTATCTAAAGGGGGAACGTGTTCGAATCCAGCCGGAGAGCATATATTTTTCTTTAATATAAAATAATGGAACAATTTAAACTTATATTTTGAACTGTTTAGTACAATATTCAGTATAAATATGTATTAAAGCTTTTTTTACGTGTAGTAAAGGGAGTAAAACTGCTAGACGAGATAGGAAGTTGTGAATAGCCATTATCGTCTATGTTTGAGAAGTATATATATATATATATATATATATATATATATAGTAGAAATGACTTTTAATGAAAGAATTATTCGTCAAGCGATCAGTAGGTAAACCTATCTTATGTAGAAAGGTTAAAATGTTGAGAAATCGATCAACTGTTAAGAATGTAAATGTGAAAGTTAGTAATTCAGTTAAAATATCTGAAGTGTAATGTCGAAAAACTTCAAGCTGTGTGTGGATAGTACGGTTATTTATTTAAAAAGACATTGATTGAACATCGATTGACTAGACATGATTATTCATTGACGAAATTCAAAAGCTTTTAACATATGGATTATGTACGGAACCCAAGAAACAATACAATAAATAAAGATAGCATTATATTGTCCCCTACAAAACCAGTTTGATTACATAGTATTTCCTTTTTCAGTTTAAATAAAAAACATATCATCTTCCATGTCATTTAATGAACTGTTACGGGATATCACTGTTCCTGTGAGAGAGTGAATGTTTGTTAACCTCTATTCGCAGATCAAGAAGAGACTTCGGACAAGAGAAATATGGCTATACAGAAGGATACTGAGAATAACATGGATACTGAGAATAAAGAACGTGAGCAATGAAAAAGTTTTACAGAAAACGACAACAGAAAAAACACTTATTCTTAAAGAAATAAAATATTGATTGTTTATCATTGATTCATTTTCTACGGTTTCATTTTCAACGCTTTGAGTGTTATTGAAAGCTAGAGAATAATTTTAAACCGTGAAAAGTATTGTTTTAAGTAATAATAGTTTGTTGATTCAAGTTTTACAAATTAACTCATAGCTAGAGGAGACGAGGTGGGTTCGTACTTTTCTCAAGTGTATTTGCGCGTAATGGAATATAACGAAAACGACGGGAATTAGAACTCGTTCTCTAATTACCAATTCCAAACCAGTATCAAGTACACCACAAGCACATTCAAGCTAACGTCGCCTGGTCACCCATCTAGGTATTAAGTTACTTAACTTCAGTGATCGTAGGGGAATCATTAACAAGGATAGACTGTGGAACTTTTGTGTAATATCGGTCCCCAGAAAGGTGTAGAAAAGACACGAGGTAATGTAGATCTACAGATGGATGCTGAGAATGAGAAGAACGACGAAGATTTAGAGGAAACGGAAACAGAAGAGACACATTTAACATAAGAAAAGACAGTTGAAATATCTAGGGCACATAATGAGGTTAGAGGGCTTGGAAAATGTGATGCCCTCAGGGTAGACTGAAGGCAAGAAGTACAGATTAAAACAGCGAATACATTACCTATCTTTTCATAGTACAGAAATCTAAATACCTGAGCAGTGTTCTAAAAGGAAACGGAAAAACCGACTTTTGGATCAGAAAACGTATTGGCATGACGCATTCCAAGAGCTGAGTTGTGTATTCAGACAGGATAATTTCATTAGAAACAAAGAAAAAGAGTACTTGACTCTTATGTAATATCTGTTCTCCAGTATAGCCACGAATGCTGGACAATCTCATCAAAGATGAAAGAATGACTCGAAGAAACAGAAATGTGGTTCTACAGAAGAATGCTGAGGATACAATAGACCGAACACGTGAGCAACGACGAGTTTTTGGAGAGAATGGACACGAAAAATAAATTTACACCTAGCATCAAGAAAAGAAAGCTGAAGTTTTTGGGACATGCAAAGTGGTGGCCGGTTCGCTCAGAGCGTCGTGCTAATAACGCGAATGTCGTGGGTTCGATCCCCATACTGGCCAATGAATATATACAGTTGAAGTTTTATCGCCTACATCCTGAAGGGACAGGGCACATAGAAGAATGAGGAAGATGTGCGTTGTGGTGCAGTAGATATCTACTAGAAACGACAAATCGGGGAGCTAAGTTAGAATTCCAGTTGAATTTTTTTGCATTCACTTACGTACAATTACAATTGGGAAAAGTATTATTCTGTCTCTTCCCTCCAGTTATGGGTTAAATAATAGGACATATTGTGTTCTATAGCTTTGACTGACAACCAGTCTACGGAAGAAAGCAATGGCAACCTACAGCGGGATAATCTTCTGCCCAGTCAGCCATGTCTCTTTCGAGACTTGATCGCCCAAAGCGTGGATCACGGATGGCACTTAACTAAATGAGGATGAATCTGATTCTCACAAAACGGATAGAGGGAAAGAGAGACAGGGTTAGACTACGCGTGGCATACTTGATAGGCTTAAGTAAATGAATCGCAGAACAGGGTTTGGAAGAAATGATCAGATAAAATATATTAAGTACTACAAGGTACAGGAAAATATGGCGGGAATTGATCACCTACGTCTTATAGGGACACAGCACATGAAAGAAAATGAATACAATCTTATACTCGCTTTCACCTTTCTTTTCTGTTGTAGACGCTTATATTGAAATTTCTAACTGAGCTACTATACGAAGTGAACCTTAATTAGAGATCATATAATCTGGCTTGATCAGTACGACAAGTGTATAAACACTCTCTTACTGCAAGGGTATTTGGAGTACATTAACGTTTTCGTCTACTAAAATTCACTCACAAAAATTGGGTTAACCCGTATTATGACTTTTGTTCAGCGACGCACGTATCATTTCCTCAGGCGTGTGTTAAAAGGAAGTTACCCAGTGAGATATAAATCAAACTCTTATGGTCAGAACCTAAACGTTCAAACAGCTCGATTATGCACCAATTTTTAGCAGCAACATACAATATTATGGAAAGTTGGACAATGCATTGTTGAAAAGTTATAATCGAAACAACAAGAAGAGTCAACATAAATCAAACACTAGCGATAATAGGCTATTCTTGCATCTTTGAAAACAAGATTATGGCTTTCAACATAACCGGTCAAAATGAAAAAAATCAAAACAAGGAATATAACAAGGTCATTTAGTGTAGATCTACAAATAATAAATGAATATCAACGCACAACTTCAGAGATTGCAAACAGTCTCAAAAACCATACCTTACAAATTATTATTTTGCAAAATTTTATTTTATAACAATATTCTTTGATCTTGATACCAGCTTTAATCAATCTATTTTTCAGAATAATAAATAACTGAAGCTGGTATCATAAAAACACCCATTCTTTGTTTACTAAGAATAGTTTTAAAATATCTTAAAGTGTTTTATAAGAGAATTGAAGTATCTAGCATGCTAATCGAAATCAAACTTAAAACACCAGCACTTTCAGGAAGCCTGTTTCTTTCAAGATTTCAACATTGAATTAAATAAGAGCATTCGCACATCACACTTATAGGATAGAAATTCTGTATCATCCAACAGTTAACTAAAACACACAAAGTAAAGTTGCACACCTGCAAAATCGACTCAAACGACTAAAACATCTTGGAAAATTCCAGTCCAAGGCATATTTAAAAAGTCAGTGTGAAAAAGTAAAATTTCATACCAGCAAAATCTGATTCAAACGACTAAAACATTTTGGAAAAACCCAGACCAAGGCAAATTTTACAAGTCAGTGTGAAAAGCAAAATTTTGGAACCTGATTGGATAGGAAATCGAAAATTGATATATGACGTTAGTCAAATTTTGTTCACGCCTAAAGAATGGAGACAGTGACATGATAAACTTCACTACTTAAACCATGTTCAGTGATCGGTCAAAATCAGTCTGATATGAGAGAGGTTAGCTGACGGACCTGGTCGCATTGTAACAAAAGAAGCTTTTTTCAAGAAGCCGACTCAGACGTAAGGGCGTGTCACAGATTCATTAGACCTTTTCTTCCAATTTGTTTTTCTTCCTTTTTACTCCACGCCACCAGAAAAACAACAACAACAACAACAGGGAACTATAATAAAATGTTTTTCTCACCCTGTCGCCAACTTACCAAAATGCGGAAGGAACATAAGTCTTTACATACTGCTACTATCAGTATACAGCAGAGACACTTATCTACTTACTACTATCGACCATGAACTTTTAATTTCAGTAGACATTTTAAATACTTACGTTTTTCTTGGATGTGCGTTGTGGCGCAGTGGATATCGGCTCGGAACAAGAAATGGAGGAACCGAGTTCGAATTCCAGTTGAATTCCTTGCATTCACTTCCGCGCAAATACCCTTGGGAAAGGTATTAATCCGTCTCTTCCTTCCAGTTATGGGTTAAATAGCAGGACAGATTGGGTTCTATAGCCTTGGTCGGCAACCAGTCTACCGCAGAAAGCAATGGCAACCTACTGCGGGTTAATCTTCTACCCAGTGAGTCATGTCTCTTTCGAGACATGATCGCCCAAAGCGTGTATCGCGCATGGCACTTAACTGACTGACGTTTTTCTTTGAACAATTTTAACTACAAAACACTTCGTGCATTTTATCAAGGAACAGTTTTCTTCTCATAAATATGTTAATGTGTGCAGGTAACAAAATTTCGCTGATATCTTCCTTCTTACAATTTTGTATTTCGGATAATAAAACCTTAGTCTAATGTACAAACGAAACATTTCATCCATCTCAGTATCTTTTCAATCATCTGATATTTAAATTATGGGGACTTCGATCGTGTTTGACACAAGGTCAATTTACCAAGCATCACCGAGGCAGCTACACCCTGTACTGCACGGTCAATTGAAATAAAAGTAAAAGCTTCAAACGAAATAGGAATTGACCACTGTGAATTTCTGGGAAGTGGAATTATCATTATACTTTGTTTATTAACAAACAAACTAATTGTCTAATCTTCCTCCTTGTGATCACTGCGTTTCGGCAGCTTTGCACTCCTATGGCTACCAAAGCGGATAACCTACAGGTATTTTCGATGCGAACAGGATATTCAGTCTTCGTCGTTGATTGAATAGTGTAGCGTTTCACAACCAGGTAGCCAGATGGGCCTTAGGTTAAAAGAAGGTTTAGTTATAAAAACAAAAAACAAAAAAAAAACTAAAACAAAACAAAACAAAACAAAACTAAAGAGAAAAAACTAGATACCAAGCACATGGCTTCCATGTTAATGTCAAATAATTTTTATTTTAAAATGGAGGTTAAATTCGTCAATCTTTAATAAGGAGGGTATAAAGTTTTCCATTGCTTTACTGAAAGCAATACATATAAGGTCTATCATTTAAAAATTTACCAAATCGTTTCAAGCCCAATTTTCGCACAAGCATACTTAAATATACAATGTAATAATAATTGCTCAATTTACGAAACTGTAAATTTTTTATTTTCAAGTTTCATAACTAATTTTCATTATTAAACTAGAAAGTGAGCCCGTTAATTTTAGCTATTCTACAAGTGTCCACTGAATTTAAAAAAAGATTTGTGAAAGACTAAAATAGAGATTTTAAAATTCTCTGACAAATGAAGATGACTGCAAGTCATCATACCCGAAACGTTGTGATCATAACAACAAAATAAGGATATTAATCCGACTATAAACAATGTAAATAAGACCTTGACATGTAATAAAGTAAATAACTAACATTTTATTTCTCAAGGCGATTTTAGAAGATTTGGTTTAACGAAATAACTCATTTTGTCTTTTTGCTCCAGCTTTTCTCTGTGCTGTATTGTTGAATTCTTTGTTGTATTTGTAGGCTGCAAGTAATAGTAGAATTAGTTTAAAATTGTTCAAAAGTTCATAGAAAGATTATAGTGAAACAGATATATCAAGGTGGCTCGGTGTTAAATATAGCAACCGTTGCTACATAATAAATCAAGGTTTCGTGGAGTTGGATACTAGCTTATCAACTATAAAAGCGTATCACAGATATAAAAAGTCTAAGTCAATCAATAATAAATTTCTTCATGCTTATTCGTGAAAGACCTAATATTACCATTATCATTCCAATTCTAACTTAAGCCAGAATCGGAATAGAAATGGTAATATTACGTCTTTCTTTATAAAAAAAAAACAGTCAACATTCGTTGACCAGTGCTACTTTCCGTCGAAATTTATAAAAAAGTTCAGATAAAAGATGTTTCTCAAGGATCGTAACTGTTTTTCCAATACTGATGGCGGGTGTTTCTTCCTTACATTCGGTTTCAAGTAGCGTAGAAAGTTAGCATCTCAATTATGTCATTATTTTACATTTGGTTTCCATCTTCGTTCTTCCTGTTGTTGAAACTCTTCAAGATATCGTTTACAGCATCCGACCACTTCGGATGAAACACAAATGAAGCTAATTTGTAGGAGTTTATCATCTTTAAATAAAGATTTTGCAGCGAATTTAACAAATGAATGCAGTTTTGATTCACTGGCAAACAAGTTAGAAACCATTTGTAGAATCCTTTGATTCTACATTTATTTTCATTTTGTTTTATTTGTATTCTTCATAATTATTTCGCTTTTTGTAAATTGTACGGTCTCTTCCAAATGTAAGGGATCATGTGTCTTCACAGTTTCTTATTTATTGCTAATATTTTTGAACTTCCAAGATTTCTAGCATACACAGGTGTGGTTTTACATTATATTAGATTAGTGTTCCTATTTGTTTCAAGATTTAGGAATTTATGGCTCTCTAGAGGCTCCTTCATTTATTATGTGTGTATTGCAATACATTTTAGTGAGATATATTAGAATGGATTGCTCTTGTGTTTTTTTAATTGTAAATTCAGAATTATACCTCTCCTATCTGGACAAAAATATTCATACTTACCTGTAGTTTTATTTTTCTTGTCTATCAGTGAATTACCACAACTTCTTGATGTCTTTCTTTAGTTTTTAATTGACTGTCTTCTCGATTGGCTGTTATTTAAAGGTAAAGAATTCAGTTTACCCTGCTACTGACATGAATCTCCATATGGAATGGTGCCTTCCCGAAATGCTTTTCACTATAAGGGTACATGACACAATAGGCGAGAATTCGAACTAAGCTGGCCAAGTCCGCTTTCCGTGGCAATAACTGTTACACTTCCTGCACATATTCCTTATTTTATTTCAATCTTTTTTACACTTGGCGTTTTAATTAAATTAAACGCTTTATTCATTCAATGTTGCCAGTTTCACAATATTTCTTTCAAGCATTTTCCCTCATCGATATCGATTTTGTTTTTATTCAGCAAATGATGTGTGAAAAATCTTTAATCAAAATACTGGAATTCGTCATATGTTTGGGAACACTCCTTAAATTAGGTAGATATGAGAACAAATGTGACGATTTAAAGGAAAAAAGTCATAATATTAAAAAAATTAAGAAATTAAAGAGAGGTGAGATATTAAACTATATTGAGTGATTAATAGAAAGACAGTGTTAGAAAGAAAATATAGAAATATAGTCAGTTGAATGAAGTTTAGCGCATGCGCACATATTTGCTTGCTTGATAAATGGAATAAACGTGAGTGAGAGAAAAAGAAAGTCAAACTATCAGACAGATTCGACAGTTTCTGCATAGTTTTAGTATTGTACACAACCGTCAAAAATGTTAGTTTCTTTTTATCGATTTTAATATTGCGAAACTGATACACTTTTTCGTATTTTGCTTCTGTTTGTTTTTATGGTTCATTAGCATTAGTACAAAACAACTCAACAAATAATACTGGATTTAGCATTCATATGAAGAAGTAAGAAAAGGTAGTAATCATTGTGTTACAAAAAATAAAGATTGAGATAACAGTTCTTTTTTATAATTTCACCCCAAAACTAAGTGATAGTATTACTAGGACGCAAGGTTTCACTTTCTGCTATGGTAAATTCCAGGTAATTTTCTACTCTGTTTGGCTTTTTACAAAATAATTTGTTTTAATAAGAAGAAAATCAGTTCAAAATGTAATATTGCTAGGTGTTTAGAGGTAGCTAGATCTACTACTTGTTAGCCCAAGGTGGCAACACTGGTCTGTTATTTGCGATGTGTTGCTTTTACAGTATTCCGTTATTTTCAGAACTAATCAAATATCGTGTGTCATTCAGACATTTCATCAATTTCATGTGTTTTTTAAATAGTTTAAAAATCATCTTTCTGAAACTTTGCTATTACTTGGACTCGAACACTTATCAGATGAACTGCTATTTCTATTTTGTTTATTCGTTTATGCTCCTAAGACGTAATGGGTTTCTGGGAGTGACAGATAATGAGAAGAATTTAGTGAGGACAATGATAGAATAGGTTTAAAGAAAATTGAAGTTGACGAATGGCATTGGATTTAAATTTTGGGAAGTTTTAAGTAGCAAGGAGCCTAGCAAATTGAAGGGAGATCGATATGTCAAAAGTGCGAGAAAATAACCTATTAGAATAGAACTTGGGGTTACATCTAGCTATTTCAAACTTAAAACGGTGAGACCTTTATGTGTTAAAAAGAATGTCGAATAGATTTACATTAGTTGGAAGTTGGTAGTTGTTTCTGTGTGAGAGAAGATGTATTTAATTTTGCATGATATAATTGCTATAAATGATAGCTATCAATACAAGCAGAAACATAGAGTAAACTTATATAATGTTGCATATGTTTACTTTCTATGATAACTACTGATACAGTTATAAAGATGATAGATTCCGCACATATAATTTTGCATTATATATTTGCTTTGCATAATAATGATCGATAGAACCAGAAATAGGATAAATAGAGTCAGTGCATATAATTTTCTATGATTTATTTGCTTTGTAAGATAACGATTGATAGAGACAGAAATAGAATACATAGAATAGGTGTATATAGTTTTTTAGGATATACTATTTGCTTTGTAAAATAGCTATCAATGCAGGCAGAAAGATAATAAACATTGTAGACCTATATAATACCGCAAATTGAGGGCTAAAATTAGATGAAGTTGACACAATCAACGATTTCAATTGATATGAGAAAAAATAAATAACAAATGCATTTAAAGAAATAAAACACACAAAAAATAATAATAATAATAATTTGTCGTGGGGTAGATAATAATACATGCAAGTATTTTAATAGAAATTTAATTTTACAGGGGTTTAACAACCATATGTGTTCTCAGAAATGAAACTGCAAAACATTCCGTGATTTAAATAATGCATATGTAATTCATTTGGGTACCACTTACTCCTTCTTCCTCAGTGTGAATAATGTCGTTTTATGAACTTTGAATATGATTATCTCAGATGCAATTAATGTGTCATGATCTACTATGTGTTCGCAATGATTAATAGAAAAGCAGAGATGCAATATCCGATTGGACAAATAAATTCATAAAGTTCATGTTCGGGGTTAGTAGGCTGAATGATTTTACTTTTGATTATTAGGTTAACAATTTTATTCTTTTATGAAGAGAAACATCTAATAGTATTTAGATTACAAGAGTAATTGCTGTCAATAAACATAATATATATATTTTTATATATATATTTTTATTTTTATATATATATATATATATATTTTTATATATATATTTTTATTTTTATATAAATAAAAAAATAAAAACCGATGGCTTAGGGAGTAGAGACTCCGACTGACACCAAATCGGTCGAGTTTCGATCCCGGCCAGAAGCAAGTGGATATGTCTGGCCACACTGATGAGCTGTAATACAGCGAAACGGGCTTGTGTGTGGATGACTAATATATATTGTAATTTATTTTTTGCTTCTGGTCTCGTGAAATTCACAGTGGTTACTTGCATATATTATTAAAGAAAATTAATTCTCCATATGATTTTGACGCCCAACCATTGTCTGTACTGTGTGTAGTAGTAATCCAAACATTCTTGGATTTATAGAAAAATGTTCTTCTGCTTAAAGGGAAATTTTTGTGACCTCTTTTATTTCGATATTTGTGTTTTGTGTGCGTGTATTTTTAAACTAGTATGTGTTTGTATATTCCTTCTCCATACATATATACTCTTTTGTTATAAAGAATAAGTATATATATATATATATATATATATATATATGCGCTCATAATTCCTACGTTGTTTAGGGTTTGTGTGTGTGCGTGTAGGTAATCTATTGTGATTTGTTTTCATCAGTATGAGTATACATATATTTGTTCTCCATAGGTATTTGTGTGTGTGTGTGTGTGTGTGTGTGTGTGTGTGTGTGTGTGTGTGTGTGTGTGTGTGTGTGTGTGCTATCTGCCTCGTGTATTTGGCTATTACGTGTGTATGTTGTGGGCATGTATATGTGTGGGGGTCATGATCTATTTTGTGCAGGTTAAAATTTGTTTATGAAGTTTTTTGTCCTTGTATTTTGGGCAACAATGATTGTCTGATATACTGGCATAATTTTAAATTTACCTTCTTTACATTTGTAGTGTGTTGTGATACAAAGTTTTTTTCTGTTGTCTGGTAATTTGATGTTGCTTTTGTGAAGGGAAACTCTTCTTACCTACAAATAAAAAAGAAACATCATAAACAAAATTAAACGAGGGCTAAATAGATCATGACTACACACACTCACGCATACAAACACACAACATACATAATAGACTACCCACAAGCACACACATGCAAAACTACACAACATAGGAAGTAGGTGTGCATAAATTGTAGCATTTAAAAACAGTAGCTACTCACGCATGTACGCATCGTTCATTCAGTAATATATTTAAACGCTCTCGGCTACTGGCGTATGTTTACATTGTGCATATAACACGTTAAAATCCACCTTTCTCCACCGAGCGCCTATAGCTTAGAATAGACTGATGTCAATTCGGTAAGCAATCGGATTTCTAACCGTATTGTTGAGCTGCGATACAGCGAAACAGGGCTGTTTGTGGATGATTATATATATATATATATATATATATATATATATATATATATATATATAGTAATTCCTTATAATAAAACAGTAAATATGTATGGAGAAAGAATATACATAAATATACTAGCAAAAACGCACACACAATACGCAAGACTAGTAACAAACACACGCACGCAAAATACGCAAAAATAGAAATAAACATAAGTAGGTACATAGGTAAAAAAGTAAGAATAAGAACAAAGACACCCTTCCTTCGCCCTATCTGTGACTTACCTCAATTATTTTATTACATCTTAAGTAGATAAATATTTTTCTACAAGTCCAAGAATGTTTGAAATACACACAAAAAGACAATGGTTGAACATCGAAATCATAAGGAGAATTAATTCGATTTAAGAATATGTCGAAATAGCCATTATGCGTCTGATGAAGTTCGTAAGACTAGAAACATGTGTAACAAAAATATAAAAAATAGAGTACAGATATATTTCTGTAAAAAATCCACTTTATAACCAAAAAATTGCGGTTTCTGTCTTTTATTTAAAATACACACTTCTCTCTCTTTGGAAAAATATAACGTTTCCATTATATATATATATATATAATGGCGTTGTGCGAAACCGCGGTAGGTCTTGGCAATCTTGCGATTTTTTCTCGTGTATATATATATATATATATATATATATATAGAAAGTGAGGTTAACATCCAGACCATTTACCTCTTTCTTGTAGCTCTTAATAAGGTTTGTCTTTTCCTTATTTCTCCCAAATCGTGTTCTGCCATTCATCAGCTGAAGACCATCAATTATCTTATATGATGTTTTCCTTTATACCTTTTTTCTTCAATTTGTCTTTTGTGCATCAGATTTTCCAAATTCTTCTTCCTCATTACACGCCCCAAAATTTCAACTGCTTTTTCCTGATCTCCAATGTAAGTTCACTTTTTGTTAACATTCTCACCACAACCTCGTTGTTTCTCACATATCCTGGGCATCATTCTGTAGAACCACATTTCTGTTGCTTCAAGTCAATTTCTTTGTTTCTAAAGAAGATTTACTGTCAGTTAATATTCTACTTAGCATTTGAATTGCATTTTCGCTACCCCAAAACGTCTTACGATCTCAGTATCGTGCATTCCGTTCTCTGTTAAAACTATTCTTCCCAGATATTTAAGTTTCTCGACCTGCTTGATTTTAGAATCCCCGACACCCTCGCAATTTGGGCTTATCATTTGCTGATAGCTATACATTCCGTCTTCTTGTAATGCATGTTTAGTTGTTTCTTCTCGCTTTTCTTCACTACTTTCTGTAGGAATTCTTGTAGTGTCCTTTCCAAGTCTGCCATCAACATTGTGTCATACGTATATCTTACATTGCTACGATTATGGTTGTCAATAATGTAAGTAGGTAGGACATCTAATACTATCTTAATAGCCTCCCTGTATACATTTGTTGCGACGAATCTTCGTCTCCAAGTTGTTATGGGCTTGTTAGATCCATGAAGAAAAACACGGAAACCAAGAAGGTAGGTTTAACCAGTGTATTAGAATAACAGAAAATATATACAAATAAGAGTGTTAGAAATGTACGTCCGAATTATATAGTTACGCTGCATCACGACTGCCTCTCGACTGACTGACAATTGCCTCACAGTTGCGTCCCCGGAAGTCACGCAGGGTAGTATCATATGCTAGGAAAGAGTCCATTCCTATAGATAGGGTACCATAAAAACGTTGAATAAATCCAATGAAAAGACATGTCCTAAACTTACACCCCTGTCTCTGTTCTTAAGTTGGTATTTTACTGCCAGTAAAGCTTTTTATTATTCTGATGTCTTTCCCGTATATTTCAAGGTTACTGAGCAACTCAAACAGATCTTTGTCGAACGCATTTGCACAGGAATCCTTTCTTCAGCATTTGTATAGCTCTCTCTGGTGATATGCTTTTTTGTTTCCGTGTCGTCGACGAACACACGCTGTTCTTGCTCTATGTCTGGCCTGATTCTGCTAACGATCTATTCATCAAAATTCGGATAATGCATTTTGCTATGTTATTCATTAGGTGATTGTCTGGTGGGGTACGCATTCGTTTGCGCCTGGTTTCTTAGCCAGTGCTACTAAAATAGATATGCATCATTCATCCGATATATCACCAGCGTTTTAAATTTAATTTAATATTCCTGTGATTTTGTTTAAGGCGGCTAAAATCTCTGTTACAATTCCGTTGATTTCTGCCGCTTTGGTTCTGTTCAATTTGGCCAGTGCAGCTTCCACTTCGGTTTTTTTAATATTCCCGGTTCGCCAATATTTCTGTAAATTGCCGGTTGTTTACTTTAGTCGTGGAAAAGATCTCCGATGTATTCTTTCCATCTCGGTAGTATTTTTCTTTCTCTAATCTTGGATTTTGTGCATCCTGTTGATGAGCGTGTATTTTATCCTGTTAGTTCTTTAATTTTTTACGTGATACTCATTCTTTCTGCACATTCGTTCTGCACATTCTTTCTGCACATCTCTTTCTATACATTTTTGTCGTGTCAGTTTTCGTTAGCCTTTTTCAATTTTTTATTTCTTTCTGTTTCGTCACTTGGTATTGTTTATTGCCAGCTTTGCATCATGTCGAGAATTTCATGAGTCGTCTATTCGTTTTTTCTTCTACGTCCATCTTACTTTGGGAAACTGGACGTCAGCTGATTTCACTAAATCTTCTCTTAGTCTGTCTCATTTCAAGTTTCTGTTTTCTCCCTTGTATCTTCTTTTCTCGTTCTCCATATGTGTTGTGGAGTATTAGGCCCAGGAAGAAAGACACGTAATGAAGAAGGTAGATATAAACAGTCTATTGGAATAACAGAACATATATAGAAAATAAGAGTGTTATTTGTCAGCGGATAGAAGTGTCCATCTAAAATGTCAAGTTACTCTGCGTCTCGACTGACTCCCAGGAATTCTCGCAGGTTAGTACTTATGAACGTAGAAGAGTTCATTTCAATGTAGATAGGGGACCACAACAATATTTTTTTTCTTTCACAGTCTGGTTCTTCTAGAATCTGTTACATTGCAATTTGGATGCTGCATTAAGCATATTCAGCTTCCGCAGATCCGTTCTTAGATTACATATAACAGGTGATCACTTCTGCAGTCGGCACTTTGATTAATTTTGCAGTGTGCAACTGCATTCCTGAATCTCTTATTGATGGTAATGTAGTCGACTAAGTTTTTCGGTGTTTTTTTCTGTGCTTCTCCAGTTACATAATCGCACTAGAAGTTTTTGGAACCAGATGTTGACTATTACCAGGCGATTCCCTGTTTACCAATAGTCCAATTTTTCTCCGCGTACCGTAACATCTCACATGTTAGTATACTTGCAAAATATAAACAAGGAGAATTTTCTCTTAAAAATTTCATAAATCCATAGAAAACCACAGCTAATCTTATCATAAAATAACAAAACACCTGCAAAATCAAAACCACAAAGAAGTTACGATTTCAAATGCTTGATAAAACCAATTTCATGAATAACTACATTGGTCATACTACTACATACTTATCTAGACAACTTGTTTAAACCTACCCGATCAGATCAATTAGGACTCATTTAAACACACACATATAACACCTACCATACTCTATTCCAACAATATTAGGAACAAATACAAGTACAATAGCATTGACCACATGTAAAGAGAGATTAAATATTATGGAAATCCTCATATTAAAAAAATAAAGGAAAACACGCAACAATATTAATTACGAAACCGTCCACAATGTGCAGACCGTGTTTAGAAAAAAAGAAAGCATTCCTATAATTACAAACACATAAAATTCATAAAAAAACGTTGAGTTAAAAATAAAAAATAACAAATAAAAATTATCTTTGAAAATGGCTAACAGAATAGCTAAGAGGGCTCAAATATGCGGTTATTTTGGCCATTTTCAGCACATTTTATGACCAGAATAAAGGCTTTTAAAGGTAAAAAAAAAATAAGTAAAAGGATAATCGTACCTTGTCAGTCGTCTAATAAAGACCGTTGTGTATTTTTATATATATATATATATATATATATATATATATATATTCTCTTGTCATGCTCATAGAGAGAAAGGGAGACCATAGCAAGGCGGCGCCGACCAATTCATTTTCTTTACTACAGTTATTAAACTTTACTACCACTTTTGAAAGCTCTTGCTGCGTGTTCGCTCATTAACAATGCCTTATCATTTTGCAAGAATTTTGTGGTCGTGTTGTGAAGAATATATATATATATATATATATGTGTGTGTGTGTGTGTGTGTGTGTGTGTGTGTGTGTGTGTGTTTATCCTCTCTACTTTAATAAATAAAGTTGTGTATTGACTTATACATACTTACATATATATATATATATATATATATATATATATATACATCCGGTAACGCTCAGGGGGTCTGCATTGTTTTTTCTTATGTCTTAATGTAAGATACTCAATAGAAGGTGCATCAATATATATGTTGTCGTCATTTTAGACAGCTTATCCATATCGACATAAATTTTGCTCTCATTTTGAACGGCTTGGGCTGACTCGTATATGCAGATATATGTGTGTGTGTGTTTCTCTTATGTTAAGCGCAGGGATGTTGTAAGATCTGTTGACACCGAAAGCTGAATTTAGAAAACAAGTTCTAAATCGCGATCAGATTCTATTCAATTCGCATTACTTCTTTTTAGATAGGCAAATATACACTTTCTCTTGACGTCAAACAACTTGCTCGAATGACTTGTCACGATATATTTCTCTGTTATAACTACACTACCTGCCCTGACAGCAGTAGTTGAAAGCTGGTATCCCCATAGCTACATTTGTCAAGGCGTCCAGTCAATCAATATCAGTGGCGTGCAGTGAATTTTCGTGTTAGTTATGTTGTACTGTAATTAAATTTTAAATCACAATTCTGCCATGTCAGTTTGATTTCACTACTACGGCAAGAAATGTCAAAAAGATTAATGATTAAACAACGAATACCTTTTCAAATTAATGCATTTATTTCTGTTTTGATTATAAATGTATAAGTTTTTTGTTTTATTTTTTTGAAAAGTTGGCATTCTTTACAGAAAACACAGTTACGGCATTATTTGTTGATCATGAGGTTTTTTTTTTGTTTCAACCAACTCATATCATTATTATCTTCTCATTTGTAGGTCTGGCAATTTTCCTCATTTTTAAAAGAATGAACGGGTGATTTTGCGGATGTTACCAGAGTTTATCTGAAAAAGACCTGTGACTGAAACTTCTGCTTGAAATGAACGCTGTCAATGGAAACAAATTAAGCAAGTTTGAATATATAACACCACAGGAAGGAAGTCGACTTAACACAAAAAGTCAACCAAAATGACAAGAATCTAACTCATTATAAAGCAATTAAGCGGGCACCCATTCACTAGACTAAAAGGTAATTAACAAGGAAAAAGGTATATATATATATATATATATATATATTATTGATATATATATATATATTATTGATATATATATATATATATATATATATTGATATATATATATATATATTATGTAGTATTTAAGTATTTTTAGTGGCGTAAGTAACAAGTCGAATAGAACAGGTTTTCAGTTTCTGATTTAAAGGTTAGGAGATTGTTTTTTAATTCGATGCATGTTAAAATATCTCTCTAATGCATTGATATTCTTCTAAAAAATCTGCCCTGCCTAAAAGTATAAATACCTCTGTCTCTTTTCTTTTTGAGTAGTGGAATATAAAAGGAATCATCAATTACGAAATATTGGAATCAATGAATTGTTTTATTATTAGGTAAACGAAATATTACCCGAAATTATCCTCCTTTGTGAAACGTGAAATTTGTTATTCCCCAACCGGAAAATGCGGAACGAACCCAAATAATAATTCTATCGTTAGGGTTTATCTGAGTCCGTCAAATGCACCAGATTTAGCACTTACAGATTGTTATTGGTTTCGAGTACTAAAATATTTCTTCGGTAGCAGAATACTCAAAATCAAAGAAGGAAGCGAAAAGAAAGAAGTCTTTTATTCTTTTCGGCAGAAATTTCTTAAAAACATAGAATCCAGATTTGGCTTCCCGTTGTGCTTCAAAATAAATAAATTCAAAATAAATTCGATTACATTTTTGATAAAATATATTTAAATAAATTTAACTAACATTTGCTTTTTATATATATTCCGTTAAGTGTTATTACTATTTAGAGACACACATTTGAGAACGTCAAGGAGAAGCGCTTTCCTCAATTATTTCATTTCCCAAATCGCCTAGATTTCGTTTTGCAATTTAGATCAAGATTCGAAAATAATTGAAGTAAAGCTACAATCGCAGATAGCAGGCTACCAGCAGTTGAACTCAAGATACATAGAATCGCCAAATGCAAAAGATACACTAGAATGTTGTTTCATGAAGACTTGCTCGAGGATTACACCACGACAAACATTGTTAATATTCAAATACCTTACTTGAATTTATATTGTCGGTACAGTGCTCTTTTATTGAAGCATTAAGAGACGAAACCACGAACACATTCTCCACTGCAGGATTTATTTATATCTGGTGTCTTTTTGCGTAGTTGAACTAAAACTCTCTAGTGCTACCAGTGTTTATTAGAGAAATAACCTCATTTTCGATAATTACTACGTACACCGTAGCCTATTTTAATAGGCCATGTAGTGGTCGCTAATGTATAAGATTAAATGAAGTAGCCGAAGTACTAACCAACCGACATACTTTGGAAAAGTGCCTTTTTTTTTTGCATTTGTGACATGTAGCCTCTCTGGCCGGAAACACTTTACGACTGTAACATGATCCATCACAAAAAGAACATCTACACCTTTTCCCTGACAAATTAATATTTCGCCTATTTGGATTAATCTTCCGACCGCGCAAATTAATCTTATACCCATCAAAATTAATCTTCCACACAGTCGCATGATTAAAATAACTTTGTTTATAACTTTGTTGATCGTGAATTTATATTACATACTATTAACAAAATATTATATTATTGTGATTACAGTACATTTGGGGTGTTGTCGGGAACGTTATATGACGCTTGGCCCCCTATAGTTTCTGTGGTCATCTGCGAAGACGCATGAAAAAGACACTATAGGTCAGCATTTGAACAAATGGTGTAGCAACCACCTGAGTGGGTGTCAACGGTGGAGCACAGATTGAGATATATTAAAAGTTCATTTGATGTCCAAGTGCCTTACCTGGTACAACCGTGTGGTGCGGTATTACCAGGGTTGCCTCACAGGTGAGGATCTTCAAATTGGCGTGTAAACTTCTTATTGTCTTTATAATAAATTTAAAATGATCGTATTTTTTTATTACTTTGAATGGGTGGAAGGCTTTGTTGAGAGGAAAACGTGTAGAAGCTTCTTAAGTCACATACATTGCGGAAATTTTAGGATTATATAGATCCCACAGTTGGTGAGAGTGAGAGTTGGTGAATATGATTAAGAGTTTTTTTGTTGTTTTTTTTAGTTATAAAGCTCCTATTTGATTACCCACCAGGTGAAGCTTAAGAGTTTTGTTTTGTAAAAGATGCTTGTGAACGGAATTAAATCTTAAGTCTGTAATGAACAAATTACTAACGCAGTATTCTATGTTTTGAATATCGTTAATCTCTTTTGAATTGCATTTTTTAGATAGTAGTTGTAAAACCCTGGACATTATCTTCGTCTTTGTCCACGCGTATCTAGAATATGTCTGGCGAAGATTTCGTCTATGGGTTTCAGGTATAATACTTTTAGATGATATAAAATAGATTCGAAAGTAGCATGTTCGGCAATATGGTCGTTGACGTCTGAGGAATACTGTTAAGTTATTCAATTTGTCTTGTTCGTCATGTACGCTATCATTTGTAGTCTTTCGTAGAGGCAGATTGAATGTCTAACTGAAGATTTTAGTCACAGAGGGTGAGTTAGGAGGTACATATAATCCCTCCTGTTTCAAAAGTTTGTCCATCCTTCAAACAGTATAAAAGAATACGTAGTCATGTATAATACACCAAAAAGTGAATAATTCTTAACAAAGGAAGATAATGTTTATGACAAATATAAACACTTTTCATTTTATTGTCATTTTTCAGCCAGTTTCCTAACGCTAAAATGAAAACCTATGGCACTATGTGTGTAGTATTTTCATTTTATTTTTTATCATTTTGCTACCATAAGTAATAATTATAGTATTCGTGTTTTAGCTGTTACCTTGGCTGATGTGATTGTAACAACCATAGTTTTAAGATTAGCGAAACATTTGTCATCATCTTGAATTTAAACAGCGTCTTTTTTGCTAATAGAAATTAACATTTTGTAAATAATCATTTTTCAAAAAATTACTAGCACAGAATTAATGTTCAATTTTTAAGGAGAGATAAATCCGGTTTCTATTGCCGAAATATGCTGTATATTTTCTGGAGGGAACTCGTTATGTCTTCAGCTACACAGCGAACCTCCGATATTATCCTATCATGGAACTGAAGATGATGTTATTTATTTCTCAGTGTTACTGTTTGACGTACTAAGTTTGCTTGTTTATTTATTTATTAACCGTATATCAACTTCTCATGGGTCATTTAATGCTGAAATTTAATTTTCTTGGGAGCAGTATTAATTTCTTTTACAGAATGTATTACTGACAATTTTATTTTAGAAAAATGTATCGTATGTAGTATATATATTATTTTTTTATAAAAATGTGTTGCTTGTTTACATATTTTTACAAAAAAGCATGGATATCAGTCGATGGGAAATCTGACCCCAAAACCGATTGGGCATTGGAAGAGGAAATGATATCTTTTCATAGCTAAACAAATATTAACTGACATGTATTAAGAAAGAA
Source organism: Ascarosepion bandense (assembly GCA_037127315.1). Classification (NCBI taxonomy): domain Eukaryota; kingdom Metazoa; phylum Mollusca; class Cephalopoda; order Sepiida; family Sepiidae; genus Ascarosepion; species Ascarosepion bandense. The sequence continues at coordinate 9,018,620 of JBBBDQ010000555.1, forward strand.
GATATTAAGTAGATACCTCCACTCATTTCCGATACTTAAATTGAAATTGAAATTTTAAAAATAAATAAGTTATCTTCAATCATTAAGACTAGATTTAATTGAAAGCCAAGGGATTAAATTTAATAATTCTAATAAGTAAAAAAATTATTGCAAAAATAAAATATACCTTGTTGATACGTCTTTAAGTCAATTTTTAAAATTAAAACTTACCTTTATCTATTTTCAATCAATTAATTGCTTACTACCGGAAATTTACAAAAAAAAAAAATTAATTACGGTAGCCCTATTTTATGTTAGTAATCGAAGCGATGATTGATTTACGACTTCGGGATCTTGTCAAGAACGCAATGTATGGCAACAATAGTGTCAAAATTTCCATTTCTTTTTTTAATTATCATAAATTAGTTAATGCACCTACGGTCACAATTAATTAAAAAATTGAGGAATTGGAAAAAAAAATAATTAAATATTCAAGGAATTACTTGCAAAACAGGCTGTTAAATTTTAGAAACGTAGAGAATAAAATATCGTAAGAATGAAAATGCGTTCTTCCATGTTTTCCTATGTAAGGGGGAATAATACAGAACGCTTGTTAACTTATAAAATCAATTTGACACATATGGAACATCGTATTTTATAAATTGAACATCGTACTTTATAAATTTGAACATATTTGCACAAGTATTTTTTTTAAATATACGGTTGAACAAATTTTATTATTTTTTTTTCATAGGCAGTATAATCATCAATTCTTAAGTAATACAAAATCATACAGTGTTTTAAAAGATTTTTTAAATATTTTTAAAATTTTATGAATCATTATAATAACAAAATGAATACAATTCTTTTAAAATGGTATTAGTAATCAATTTTATTTTCTTCAGACTATAATGTCCTTAATTATTATTATTTATTCCGGCAATTAAAAGCATATCAAATTTAATTATATCAGAGTTTTATTGTATTTTTTATTTTACTCTTCGGAGCATATTTTCGGATAGTGCCAAATAATTTTAAATAAAAAATTAAATGATATATATTCCCCGATCAGTTCTGCGTTTAACTAATAAAAAAGTAAATGGCAGAAAATTAAAATTTATTAAAATTTCATGAATTTGTGTGGAGTGAGGTAACAGCGTTAAAAAGAAAATTTTTTCTTCAATATTTAAAAAAAATAATGATTTCAATTATGATTTCATTCATTTGCGAATGAGTACTGAAATTTTCATTAAAATCCGACAATTATTTGATTTTTGCGAAATTAATGTGTTAGTCACCGAAAAAGTGAGTTACCTAAAAAAAAAAGAGTTAGATTGTAAACAGTCGTAAGATTTTCTCAGATTTTCTGCAACGCTAACTAAAATAAAAAATAAAAATTTCTGCCTAAGTTTCGAACATGTTAAAAGGGATTAAAAAATTTATAAAATTAATAAAAATTACTTTTATCTTTCCTCTTAATAATATTATAAACAGTTTTATAAAAAAAGTTCGTTTTATTTAGTTTTTAACCTTTTTAATTCATACTATGCAAGATTTTTTGTGATGTAATAGAGGTACCTATTTAAGTAACATGAAAAAATTCGTTAGAAACAAAGAAGAGAGTACTGGATTGTTATGTGATGTATGTGCTTCAATATGGCAGCAAATGCTGGACAATCTATGTAATAAGGCTTGGATAATCTGATGCTCACCGGACGGATAGTGGCTGTGAAAATGTGATGCACTTTCAGGTTATATTGAAGGCAAGAAATAATGAGGAAAGCACCTAAATTTGTGTTAATGGAGTAGAGGATAGTTAAACAACTAATAATTTAAAGAGTTATGAAGAATAAGAAATTGTGGAGAGTCATGATCATACACGCTCTAAAGGGAAATAAAAGAGAGAAGAAGAACAACAACAAAAGATAGAGAAAATAAAGACGGAGACAAGAAGATATAAAGAAAGAGATAAAAAGAGTAGGAAAAAATCTTTATTGGCATTTCAAAGTAGTGCGAAATTGTTCACAGCACAGCTAAAAAAAGAATAGGATGAAGAATGGAAACGAGCTTGTTATTTAACTTACGCCTCCTCCTATTTGTGGTTCAACAAACCCAGGGTATCATTTCTCAACTTTATTAAAAAAGAAAAAAGAAAAAAAAGAAATAAAGAAATAATACAAAATGTTGATGGTTGGTTATTCAATTACCGATTAGTCAGGCTGAGAACGTTCCAGATTACCCTGGTATTAACTTTAGCAAAAAAGCATCACACGAACGCAATTTATTGTTTTCTTTGTTCATGTTTAAACTGGATTATGGCTAGTTTAACTAAAATAAGTTAAAATATGACAGCATATGTAAGTATTTCTGTAGTTGCTTCGGTATATTTTATGAAAAAAAATTCGTTTATTTTTTCTTTCTAGACAATCCTTACTGAATAGGAAGCGAAAGAAATAACATCCTATATACAATTGAATATTTTATGATGTCTACGTCTACAAAGAATAATGAGAATTTATGACGTAAACGTTTAAAAAGAATACACAGGGGAATCGTAACTTCGTTGTAAGAAAACATTGGGAATTCATTGACCGAGTATCCACCATTACTTCAGTTAGGCTTTACTTCACTCCTTGACCATTGAATGGGGGAGCGAAGCGTACTATATGCTTTTGAGCCAATAAACTACATATTATCTGTCAACTGTTTTTCTGTCTTCGACATAGCACAATAAACAGATCAAGGATACCTGGTCTTGTGGATTCGAACTCTGCGGCATCACCTCCCTCATTAAACCAAAAAAGGAAGGGTTGGTGCAATACCGACGACAGCGTGACTTTAGTTGAGGGGACTATTCAATTTCGTCTTTGGCTCATGTGCACGCATTGCGCTCCCTACTTTCAAACGTAACATATCATTTCACAGCGTGGGAATGAGTAGATATCAAGCGTAATATCTGTTATCCTCATTTCTAATAGAAATAGTAATATTAGCCTTTTCTTTATGAAGAACATTTAGCATTCAAAGACAGCTACTTGAGTTTTACTCGCTGTGATCAAAGTGTAATATCGGTTATTCTCATTACCAGTAGTAATGGTAATATCCGATTTTTCTTTATTTGAAATTCACTGAGTTTTCTCGAAACAACTGTTATCGCGCTTTTTTTATTAGTGACTGCGGGTTTTTTCTTAATCTTATATTAAAAATACCGGGTTTCTCTAAAATCTAGACACATAAGAAATCTTATTATTTATACCTTTTTTACCTTCATAGATTAAACATACCCTACAGTCTTTAGATAAATGGATGGATACAATAATAAAAGAAAACGTTGGAAAGTTAATTTACAAAAAAATAAAAATAAAAACTTAATCGGAATATTTACATTATTTACATTGTTCGGTCAGTTGTGCTTATATGTATTGCCATATTCAGAAAGATTCGATTGTTGTATGATTCGGTCTTTTCAGGTGATCGGAATTTCAAACTTATCCTTTTATTTCGATAACTAGCCAAGTTGATAAAAGCTTTAGGTATAGCCAATGACTTTCCCTCAAAAATTGTGTGTTTAATATATGACTACAGCAGTGGTAAACATATAACTGAAAGAGTTGAGTTAAAGGGAGATAAGTAAAACATCCAGAAGTTGAATGGCTCATGGAACGAGAGCAGTATACACCAGAGATCAAAATAAAAGGCTGGGGTTCAAAATTCTAATCATCTGAAGAAGGCCGGAGTTTACAACGAACGAAACATTGTGAACATGACAATACAAATGAGGACAGCAATTTAAATAAAGTAAATCCTACTTTATCGCAAAAGTTTAGACAAATATTCCAATTAAGTTGTTTAATGTTAGAAATAAAATTTTCCAATCTTCTTTTGTATTCATCCATTTATGTAAAGACCATACAGGAATGAAAGCTATATTCAGAAAAATTCGATCGTTGTATGATTCGGTCTTTTCAGGTGATTGGAATTTCGAACTTATCCCTTTATTTCAATCACTAGCTCAGTTGATAAAAGCTTTGGGTATATCCAATGACTTTTCCTCAAAAATAGTGTGTTCAATACATGAATATAGTAGTGTTTTCTGTTAGAATTAAGTTTTCAACATTCTTTTGTTTTCATCCATTTTTGTAAAGAACATACAGAAATGTAAGCTAAGTCGGATATTAGAAAATCTCATGAAAAGTTAGAAAAACCGAAGTTTTGTCAAGTAAAACACACACACACACACACACACACACACACACACACACATATATATATATATATATATATAATTCTGAAATCATAGTGCATTGCGACCCAAATTTCTATGTTTCGAGATAGAGTCTCTTCATCAGAAAATGTTGGATCTTGGTTGTGCAAGTGAGTTACATTTAAATACTTACGTTTGCTGTTTATGTATGTGGGAAGATATAAAATTTATGTGTGTTTCTTTTAACTAATCAGAGAGAAGATTAATTTTGGAATTTGGCCTCTTTTTTCCAAAGAATACATATTAACCTTTTATCCTTTTCCTCCTTTTGTCTTTTCCCTCTCTTTCTTCCTTTCTTGATTTTCCTCCCTAACGGTCAAAATGTCAACCTGCTTTTAACTTAATTTTATCTTTTCCCCATTTCCTTTTATTTTTATTGCTTCTCACTTAGTTTTTTTTGTCTTGGATGTGATATTCCTATTTAGTACTAAGACTGTCTTTTTCTCTTTTTCATTTTGACCTTTTCTCCCGGAGAAAAGGAGAGGGAGGAAGAAAGAGAAAACCTTATTCTTCTTACCATTGCTTTATTTGTTTAAACTTTATTTTTAATGACTAATCGTTGCTGATATTTACTAAAAGGAAACTGTCGACGTATACACGAAAGCGGACGTCTTTCAGGGATCTAGTCTAGGTCCTATGCTGTTTCTGATATTCATCAATGATTTTCCTGATGTAATGAGTTCCAATGTAGGCGTCTATGCCGATAACACCACGATTTACTTATATCTGAAAAGTAAATTATCAATGCTGAAAAAGTAAATCGGGCTACTGCTCTTGGAACGGACCTTTAATCAGTGATTGACTGGGGAAGAAAATGGCTCGTAAATCTGAATTACTCAAAAACAAACCTGCTCTCCTTTAACCAGCATAAACAATCTTTTCTGCGAGCCATCAGAATGGATGAGGCTAGTGTTATGGAGAGCAACACATTGCGCCTCTTTATCCTCATTTTTAAACCAACTTAAAGTGGAACGACTCCATCGAATTTATAGATGCATCTAGTGCTAGGAAGTTTGGGTCACTGTGCCGTTACTTTACATTCGGTGATCGTACAAGAACTGATTTTTAACCTGATACGATCGCAAGCCCTTTATATTACCCCCACATCCAAGCTTATAATATTCCAAAACTGGCACCCATCTAGATACTAACAATACTCTACGTTGCTTAATGTCCGTCATCGTATCCAATGTTATGTAGACGTAAACACTGAGGTTTAGTGTGAACCTAAGGCGCAATATATGTTCCATTCATATTGTCTCATTGATAGTGTAACTGTTCATTACTTTTAACATTAATGAATGAATGCTTCTAGCCTAGTTTTGATATATAAAAATCTCTTCCCCATTGATCCGTTTAAGGGAGATCAAAGCAGCGATCATTTTCGAGATCATCATGGTATCCAAAAAAAGATTCTGTAATGTTAAAGGTCCTGATCTATCAATTCAGTTTCAAACAATGAATTTTCAAACATTGAATTTTTTACCGCAGCAACTTATCGTCCCTGTGCCATTTGTATAAATATTTTACGAGTAATTATTGCGTTGAACTTTGCTGTTTAGTACATCGACTTTAAGAACTTAAGCGCAGTACTAGATTAGCGGTGAGATCTCATCGTTTGAAATTTCTAGATCTAATCGTAAGTTATATGCCAACAGTTTATTATATCTGACTTCCTGCCAGTGGAAATCTCTCCTGGTCACTTTTAATCTTCAAAAATTTAAATACAATGCGGTCTTGCTTTTTGATATCTTCTTTTTCTCATATTTTTCACACACCGTAACTCCTTGCGTCTTAGAAATTTTATTGCTTTTCTTGGTGTTCAGTGCTTCAGTCAGTAAAGAACCATAGGCAATACGTGCTTGGGCGATCGTATCTCGAAAGAGACATCCCCGACTGGGCAGAAAATTTTCCCGCAGCATGTCGCCATTTCTTTCTGAGGTAGACCGGTTACCAACCAAGGTTGTAGAACCCAGTCTTACTTGTTATTTGACCCATAACTGGAGGGAAGAGACGGATTATTACCTTTCGCAAGAGTATTTGCGTGTAAGTGAATGCAACGAATTCAACTGGAATTCGAAATCGGCTTGACGATTTCACGTTCTGTGCTAATATCCACAGCACCGCTACGCACAAATGGTATTACGTCAATCAAGCAGTTGTATCATCAGCATAGATGTTTACTAATGATCATTAAATGTCCATAGGAAAATCGGGGAGTGAAACTGGGAAACGATTGAATTGACATGAGCTTCAGAAGTGGGTGAAATATATAAATTAGGACTTTGTTCACGTGCTAACGTATAGTGAAACACCACGACCTATGTGACTTATGCGTTAGTTAATGCATCCAAAGCACTAATTCGATCTGGTTCGCAAATTATATAAGTTGATGGATGGAGATTTTTCTTGTATCAGTGATGTGAGTAAAGCGGCGTAAGAGAAGGAGGCAACATTTTGCCTTCCTAATTTTTTTCTTTACTCCACTAGATTTATGCATATTAATCTATCAGTTTATTCCTCAAAAATTCCTCAAATAATCAATATTCTTGTCAAAGCTAACTGATTTTATAGATATTTTTGAATTTATAATTCAAGATATTTACCTTCAAATCTGTTTCTCTCTGTACTACCTGCGTAATAAATTCTAACCACCGTATCTCACCTATTAGTTTGAGTCAGTTTGCGCCTAATACAATTAAGTCACTTGTTTACACTTGTTACTAATTAAAGATATAATTTTCTTCACTTGTCGGAATTTATCAGCCAAAACATTGTCTTTATTAATTTTTTTTCATATTTATTCTTTCATCGACTAGGCGACCGCGTCAAAGACTTAAGTAAAATGAATATTTTAGGTGAAGACAGCCTAATTATTAATTCTCACTGTTTGAAATTTTCTTTTATTTTTTCGCTTTTTATCAAAATGTTAAAAGCAGATTTAATTTACGCCTGTTCTTGGACAATCTACTCAAATGAAAAGGTGACTTCAAGTGCATGTGATGTTAATAATACCATGTGGGGAAGAAAGAACATTTATGTGTGTGTTCCTTTTAACTACTCAGAGAGAAGAATCATTTTAAAATTTGGCCCGTCTTTTCCAAAGAATATATAATAACTTTTTCACTTTTTTCCTTCTTTTTTCCTTTCCCTCTTTTCCTTCCATTTTTTTTCCTCTCTGACGGTCAAAATGTCAACCTGCTTTTAACTTAATTTTATCTTTTCCCCATTTCCTTTTATTTTTATTGCTTCTCACTTAGTTTTGTTGTCTTTGATGTTATGTGCCTACTTAGTACAAAGACTGTCCTTTCTGCTTTCGTATCATTTTGATTTTCTCTTCTAGAGAAAAAAAGTGGGGGAAGAAAGAGAAGAACTTTGTTCTTCTTACCATTGCTTTATTTGATATTTTTTTTTTTTAATCGTTTCACCCCGAGCAAGGCAGAAACGCCACTGATGTGCAGGGGGTTACATAAATGTAGAAAGATTAATTAGAAAAGAGTGAGGAGTACAAGCTAGTTAGAAAGGAACAATAGAAAGCTGAGAAAGCAGGTGCAATGACAGATACATGGGCGGAGAGAAAGGGAAGGTTATACAGGGGAGGGGAGAGAGCTAGAGGCCAGTGGTTAGTAGGTGAGTATTAACTTTGCTTTTAAATTTCTGGAGGTCGTAGCCGTCAGGAAAGCAAGAATACGGGAGTGAGTTCCACAGGCGGGAAGTGCGAGAGAGGAAGCTGCAGGAGTAGAATTGTCGTCTGCGTTTGGCTAACCTGACTGTGAATGGGTGGGACCCAGTTGCCAGTCTGGTTGAACGGTTAAACACCTGTTGAGGAGGCATCAGTGACTTAAGCTCATCCGAGCAGAAGCCATGAAAGTATTTATAGAAGAGACAGAGGGAGGCCACATTTCGACGATGGGAAAGTGGCTGCAGACGAGTCGCCAGATCAGTACCTATCACATTACAGACTCTCCTTTGGAGCTTGTCAAGAACACTGAGGAGAACGGCAGGGGCACCTGACCATAAATGGCAGCAGTACTCCATGCACGGACGGATGGTTGACTTGTGTATATGCAGGATGGATTCAGGTGGAAAAAACATCCTGGATCGACATAGTGACCCAATCTTCTTAGCGGTAGATTTTGCTATGGATTCAATATAGTGCTTCCATTTGAGGTCTGAGGACAGGGTAAGTCCGAGGAGGCGTAGTGTATTACTCTCCGGGAGAATCATCTGGTCCATGCTTATGGGAGGCAGAAGAGGTTGCCTGTAATGGTTGACAGACAACAGCTTGGTCTTAGATGAATTGAAGTTGACAAGCCACTTCTTGCCCCAGTTCACCACAGAGTGTAGATCCCGCTCAAGGTCAGCAGCGATGACCACAACAATATCCATATATACTTGTTTTTCCCTTCAAACGTTATATTTAATGACTTGAAAGAAAGATTTCGCTTCAAAGCACAATTCAGCCTTGCTTGATCGCAAAAGTTCTTCCTGGCTTAGTCGGTATAAAAACATTGGATCTAACGAACTCCACTTTTCCCCAGGATACGAAGTTTCGAATCCAGCCGGGGGGGATGCATATATTTATTTAAAATATATATATCTTGATATGTAGACGAAAATCACAAGTAAATATATCGATAAAATAATTAAAGAAACTTCTACTCAAATACCAGTAACCATTAAAATTAAAAGCGTTGGTATGACGATAAACTGATCGGGATAATTTGAGTATCGTGGAACCACCTCTTAATTGCTGTTTCTCCCAGGTCCACCTTTACGGAAACAAGTCCTCTGGTCAAGATAGTGAAGGCTTTGAGAAACGTAGTACCACCTACTAATCGCTGTTATTTCCAGGTCCACTCGAACCCGGAATGGTGGCACCTGTTAGGGTTCCAGCTATTGGCAAAATGCTATGAAATTATAAAAGTAGATTTTTTAGCAAAACTGCCGCCAATACATTTTTGGAAAAAATGTTACCAGCAATAACTTTGACTCTCGACAATTAACCCCTTTACAAAAATACGTGAATGAAATCTAACCTACAAACCGATTTCTTACAAAGAGTACATATTCTATTAATACGAACCTATGCTAAAAATTTTGTCTGCAATTAAATAAGTGAATGAGATTGATATGCCGTAAAACATAATAAACCTAAAACATAAACTTAAACCAGAACAAAAAATAACGTTTAAGTTTTCAAATCTGTTGGATTAATAAATAAAAAGTTAATCACTTTCTTTAGAAATTGCTTTGTTTAAGTTAGGCTACGAAACTAAGCAAATATGTTTATGTTGAGTCAGAGAAAATTTGTTTTTAAAGGCACTATTAAACTTTACTTGACCGTCGACACACGCTGCGGCCGAGAAATCTAAAGCTCGTTAGACATAATGACAATTTTCACTTGGGGAACGCACGTTTGCATCTTGGTACAGAGAGCATAGTTTTTCTAATAAAATTTTGCAAATTTTCTGGCCAGTAGACGAAAATAAATAAATATACCGTCCAATAAAGAAACCGAGCGTCTACTCAAATACGGATATCCACTAAAATAATTTTTGAGTAATAAGATCAGTCGTACATATATATATATATATCATTCGTATATATATATATATATATATATATACACGAACGATTTTATTACTCAAAAAAATATGTATATATATATATATATAATTATATATATATATAAACAAAATTATATATATATATATATATATATATATATATATATATAAAACAAAATTTCTATATTCAAATTCGTTGTATAGCCATTTCTGCGAGAAAAATGTCGCGTCTTTAGCAACGAAATTTATTCCAAAAACTCAAATGACAAAAGATTTTATACCGGCAGAAGTTCAAAAAAATTGTTTTCATCACAGAAATGGTATTAATAGGGAAGCAGACCTATGCCTCGTTTTTTATTTTTATTTTTTTTTTAGAAGCCTCCCCCTGCCCTTTAACTGAGTCGAGAGTTTAAAAGTTGAAATTTAGCCTTGTCAGGGCGAAAGAAGTGGTAGAGGGAAGAAGAAAAAAAAAAAAGGAAAAAGGAAAGAAGTAAAAGGGGGAAGGGGTGTTTGACAGGGAAGTAAGCTAAGAAAAGAAAAAAGAAAAAAATCTATTTCCATAGAAACAAGGGAAATTGTTATCATTCGTGTTGAAAAATAAACCATTGGGATTTTTAGTTTAAATAAATTGGACACATTTTATAAAACAGTTTTGACATACAAATCTAAATTTAAATATAAATCACAAAAATAAGATATAAATTAGAAAATAAAAAAATAAAAATAAAAATAAAAATATTAACTTAAGGAGTAGATTAATTCAACAAGTGTACACACATATATATATAAATAAACACACACAAACACGTACAAAACATACACACACGCACATATATATACACACATACACACAAATACACATTCCTGAATATAATTTACTTAAAAAGCTAAAGGATATTTGCAATTCACGAGTTAAATTCAATTCTAATTATTTTGAAGACTTTAAGAAACTAATTAAAGGCGGCTTATTACGAAAAGAATGAAAAATTATTATAGTTTTATTTTTATTGTAAGGGCCCTGGTAAAAGCTAATCAAAACTAATCTTAATGTGTAAAGGTAAATTGGATTTAGCATTAAATTAAATAAAAATAAATAAATAAATAAATATATAAAAAATATATAAAAAACCAAAGATAAAAAATAAAGGTACATATACATTTATAACAAAGCCCTGGGAAGTTAAATGGGTAAAATTGTTATGACCAACAAAATGGAAATAAGAATCTTCACAAGAACAAAATAAAATATATAAATGTGCAAGAAAAAAATGGGGACTAAAAATTAGTCTAAGAATTCTTACATGTTAAATAGTTGATATTTAGATAAGAAAAAGGAAGAAAGAAGGAATCTTTAAGGTTAGGATCAGTAATTGGTTGTGGGGTTCAAATTTACTAGTTAAAAATTAATTAATTAAATAATCAATTAAAATTAATTTATTTTCCAAATCATAGACTAAATTTAAAATTTAAATCTTAAGTATAAAAATTCACAAATTTCGCCTTATAACGAGTTTGTTTCTTAAATTCAAGAGTAGGTCCTGGTTAGGTCATTTTAATATTTGTATTTTTTCCTGTAAACATAGATTGCATCTATAGTGGAAATTTCTAGGAGTACGAGCAATCTGCTTATTGTGAGAATTAATGATGTCGTCTATATTGGGGGTACAGGAATAGATAATCTTAAATATGTTCCTCTTAAAGATTTTCCATAGAGGATTGTTGCTATTGAAATGTTCATCCATTACCCTGAGAAAATATTTTCCTATATTAATATTAGTTAGTTTACAGTTCGTGGGGTTAAACCATACTACCTTCCTTTTTCTACATTTATTTTATTTTTGGTATTAGATGGTTCGGAGTTAATAGTTTGTTTTATATACGTTAATTTATTTTTGTATCCGCTTTTCAGAAGGACCTTGTTGTAGATTTCTTTATTTTCATTGAAAGTTTTGACGTTCGATGATATACGGTTAATGCTAGTATTTACGATATTCGGTATCTGTTTTAAAATAGGTTTTTGGTCATTAGATGAGATATTAATGTAAGAGGGTAAACTATTTTCTTTGAGATAAGGGTGGTAGGAGCCATCATTTTGGTTAAGGGTAATATCTAGGTAGTTTAGAATGTTAAGATTGGAAGAAACTTCAACCTTAAAACAGAGAAAATTTAGGGCTGCTATGATCTTTTTATGGATTGTATCCGTAAAGGGTCCATTGCTATTGGGGATAAACATTAACCCATCATCTCGATATAAACCTATCTGATTGTGGTCCAAATATCTACCTAATATGTCTAAAATATAGATTCCTACAAGATCCGCCACCTGATTCATACGCTCCCATAAGAACATCAAAACTATCATTAGGCTCTTTCGTCCATGTGGAATGTTCAAAGGTAATGATTAATTTCCTAGCGGCTAAAATAATCTTTCTATCACTATCGGATGTTTCAACATAATTTCTAACAAAATTAATGCAACTTTCTAGAAATTCCTTGGATACTGAAGAGTAGAAATCTACAATATCAGTTTTAAGAAAGGTGCATTTGGATTTATTTTTGATATTATTAAACCAATTGTGTATATATGTACATTATTCGGACTATTCTCTTCATCTTTGTTGCCATTTGTACGACGTTTCAGCCGTTGTACGCTCCTTCTCAAGTGCTAGGAATTTCGAAACAAAACTTTTACTGTATTTACTGGGGTATATTAACTCAATTCCTTGCCAAGAACCTCTTTTGGAGGCCATGAGTTATCGCCCTCTAACCATGTACGTCACTTGTTCATCACTGCTACAAAGATGAGGACAATAGTCCGAATAATGTAAGTACTGTAAATACTACCTCATATCAGAAATATAGACAAACATATATATATATAACTGTTACTGTCCTAAGAGTGTATTTGATCGTTTCGATTGAGTAAAATTGGCAGCTTGAAATAGAATTTTAATATTCAATTTTTAAAATCCTGCTCCCCTTTTCTCCATGTGTATGTGTATTTACTTTAACTTAATCTTCATTTTACATTCAATCACATTCTAAAAAACAAAAGGTGTTGATCAATTTTTATATATATATATATATATATATATATATATATATGATCACAGGTGTCTCAATATAAAAATAAGGACTCCGAGAAATTTTATTCAGAGATACACAAAAAATAGACAGCCGAGAGAATTTAGTACATATGATATTTTGAATGAAAGTTAAGCAACAGAAAAGATCGAATAAGCTATTTACTTAACTTTTCAAACTGTAGTGAATTTACGACCGAAAAAGCACAAAGATCATAGATCAGAAATAACTGAAATTCCGACGAGCTGGGAAGTTGCATCATATAAAATGTCAAAATTGTCTGCATATTCCAATTAGAAAAATTTTAAAAAAATACAGTAAAAAAATTGAAGAATCATAAAAACAAAAACAAAACAAAAACAAACAAACAAACAAATTCAAATAAAATAAGGTATGAATAAAAGTAAAACAAAGAGTAGATTACCCTAAGAAACCAAGTTTAAATGAATGCAAACTCCATATGACAATCAGTTTAATGAGTCACATAACCAATAATGTGAATTAAATCCAAAATAGAATTAAACCAGAAATACCATAGGAACTGTGCGGCTTTGTCAAGGACACCGGAAGAAAATATGCAATATACCTGATCAGAACGATATCGGACAGAGTAATACAAAAGCAGAAGGACGAATATCAGTTTTATGAACTGACTTTTAATAATGTGCGACACACAAATCTATTTGAACTTCTCATTCTCTTCCATTCTTATTCATACCTGCCGTCTTAGTGACTTTCTCGTCTTGCTTCAGATAATATCTTATGCTGAAATATAACAGATAAAAATGAAAAAAATTAGGAGTTGCTCTATATTTACGAACGTTCAGTAACTTGCCTAATAAATCTTCCGGTGTATGCATCGTTATATGTCACTCACTATCTTCTCTCTTCATCTGTGAAATTATTCATTCCTCGTGCAGCCATCGATTTTATTTCTTCATCTTTGTTTTTACCTACGTAATTTCTAGCAGATCGTTAACTACCTGTTTGCCTAACTACCTGTCGTCATCTCTCATGTACTGCTCTTTGTCCAGTTTACGTGTGTAAAATATGTAATGTGTGGGCTACGTTTAAAATAAGATACATTCATTATGTGCACACTAACAGAAGCAAGAGAAATAGAATCTTGCAAATATACTCAAGTCACTTTTCAGAAATGCCTGAATCTACGTCGAATACATAAAAGCGCACGGTAGCAATATCCAGCTGCTTGCTCGTCCAACCTTCAATAGCCTATTCGTTACTGGAATCTCTTTTATTTATAGCAAGCAAATACGACATTTCAGCTGCGTTTTCTTCTTGTTCACCTCTCCTTCCTTGTATGCTTCCATTTGCAATTAAGAAAAAAATATATGAAATTGAATAAAAATAATAATGCCAACAACAGCATCGACTGTCGATCAGCAGCGATTGTTTTTAACAAATTTAATATGACTATTTTAATTTTTTTTTTTAACAAATAGTAAAGCATTTTTTGATTTTTAATTAAGAAAGCAAACGATTGTCGATTTCCACCGACAGATGAGGATTTTCAAATTCTTCTTTAGCTTCTGGAGTTTTTCTCATTTTTTGTGATGGATGAAAAAAGAAAATATATGAAGTCATATCTTTGGTAAAATTAAATAAATCGATGAATAAAATAATGTTAATAATAAATAATTAAACAAAAAAAAATTCACATGATGCCACGAGTTAAAGGACCGGAAATAAGATTACCGTACTTAGTTTCGTCAAAAGTCGTTAGGTGGCGTGTTTAAGTCTGTAATAAAGGCAATCATTTATTGCCTCACTCACTTTATCCTCTTTACTTTAAGATGTAGCACACGTTCTCACTGGAGAATGTTAGTTTCCGTGGTCCACTGAACACGGAAAGAGTTTTCACTTTATAACTCATGACAGTAGCATGTATCTTCCCAAAACTTTACCCTTAAAAGTTAAGCTTTTTCTTTGATTGTTTCAAATTAATGGAAGACTGACTTGGGCGTGACTATCATGACGATGATTATCATGACTTACATAATTGTGACTATCATGACGATGATTATAATGACTTGCATATTGATTTGATTAAAATGTTTATTTGTTGCAGCAATTTTGTCAGATATTTGTAACCAATGGAGTGGTAGATATCGTCGAATACACGCGGCATGTAAATGATATGAAAAGTGTAATGAATATTAAAATGAAATGTGGTACGAGAAGCAAACTTTATGATAGTTAATAGGTTTCTGTATATTTTAAGCGAAGATGCGTGATCAAGAGGCAAAAAAAAGAGAAAAGTATGCAAAAACTTTAGTTTTCACTGCTGACGTTCATTGATTTTTATGGTGAATGCGCTAGGACAAAGAACTTTTCGGTATGTCTGTTTTCGTTATGGTTATGATATAATAGTAGATAAATATATGTATAATAATCATGGTTGATCTCAAGTCAATCTTGCGCAGAGTTGGAACAGCCAAAGAGAATTTTCTACTTGCTTTATCACTGGCAGATTTAAACATGCTTACACTATTTACATTTCATTTTTCTTGGTCCAGAATATGGAGTAAGTCATTATAATCATCGTCATGATAGTCACGCTCAAGTCAGCCTTCCATTAATTTGAAACAATCAAAGAAAAAGCTTAACTTCCTTCATAAGGTAAAGTTTTGGGAAGATACATGCTAGTGTCATGGTTATAAAGTGAAAACTCTTTTCTGTGTTCAGTGGACCGGGGAAACTAACATTAACTATATTTTGAAAGAAAAATTATTTAAAAATAAAAAGAGTCATGGATAAGTCAAGGTTTTTTCTATACTAATGAGCTTTTTTGCTCGACGATCGGATCAACAACCAACTAAAGAATGCTTCATTTTATCCTCGTAGTAAATAAATTTATATTAATATACTAAATATATATGAATATATGCAAAATAAAATATTCATAAAAGAATTAAAATAATGAATTATGAATCTTAATATTATTAATTACTTTTTACGAATTAGGAATTAATTAATTACAGCGAAATGACATTAGCAATTCTTACACCATTGTATCTTAAAATCAGATTTGATTAAAATGGTTATTTGTTGCAGCAATTTTGTTAGATATTTGTAACTGGTAGATATTATCGAAGTACACGCGGCATGTAAATGATATGAAAATTGTAATGAATATTAAATTGAAATGTGGTACGAGAAGCAAACTTTATGATAGTTAATAGGTTTCTGTATATTCTTTATAAACTCAATGAAAATAATTATAATGAAAAAATGTCGAATAATCTTACTGTATTGTACAAACTGGGGAAAATATTTCATAAAATCGTTGCATACTGAAAAATGGTTACACTTTAACAGCAGTAAGTAGATATATTCAAGTGAATTACCAAAACAATACTAAAACCTCTACTGCACACTAAAACGCAAATGGTTACTGTATGGTGGTCTTTCAAAGGTGTTACACATTATTCATTCTTGCCTCGAGAGAAAATCAATAACAGCCTTGTACTGTGAAAAGATTGTACGTATGCACGAAAAATTATAATCATACATCCTAGACTATTGAATAGAAATTCAATAGTCTCAGTTTTGCTGCCCGATTCTCAATCAATTGTCTAAAAACATAGAGCCTGATTTACGTAAATTTGCCTCCTCCTGCATATCCACCTAATATCTCTCCTACTGGTTATCATTTATTTATGCATTCTTCGGTAATGAAGAGTTAATCGAAGCATTTGAACTGGTTATCACATCCGATGAGTGATTATGTTTTTAAAGATGACATCAAGAATTTAGAGGTGCGTTGTAGAAGGCATTCATTACCATGCAGCCGGTTTGAACTAAATAAATTAGCTCTTTAACATTTCAGAAGCGTTTTATACATTACCTATAGAGTGCATCATATAATGTGCTACAAACTTATATAATTTCATTGATACATTTATCGTAATAAGCAGTTATCAAATAGTCAAGTTGTTTTTCATTCATATTAATTATTAAAAGAGATACTAAAAACGACCACAGCCGGCTTGATAACCAATGGGTGCATATTTGTTTTAACTGAACAACTTCGACACGTAGTCAAGATGAACATGTTTGATAAGCTAGAAATCATTTCATGATAATTTGGTGTGGCTATTTCACAAACAATGAAACAGAACTAACTGTAATCTGTAAGGTTTTATATATTTAACAAACGTGGATAGCATAGTGATAGCAAAACACACAAGAATTGTTTTGCATCAAACCTTAAAGTCCAGTTTGTCTTGGAAGCTAGCGTTTTTAAAATTTTTAGAGTTTTACCTTCTACTATGGACTCCTATAATCTGCCAAAGAACATACTCAGACATTTAGTGAATATCTATGAGAGATGATACAATAGTTTATAGGTAAACTTTTCTATTCTGAAATGCCAGTACCTAGCAGATCCACTGATCTATACCTGATGGTAGAATATGGGAAGTCGTAACTTATAAAACAGATGACTGTTCTCTCAAGGAATGTTCATGCTTTAAATGCATATTAGAAATCAAACTCACTCTAGACCTCAAGTAAAACTAATAAAGATACTGCAAAAATGTTTGGTTCATTGTATCATTCTGGAGTTTGAATAGAGAATCTTCTTTGATAGCCGTGTATGTGCAACGAGTGAGATGCCATATATATATATATATATATATATATATATATATGTGTGTGTGTGTGTGTGTGTGTGTGTGTGTGTGTGTGTGACTGATGATTACATGTACATATAGAAATAAATAGCTGTTCATACATACAGACAGGGATTAACATAAATTCATCTATGTACACATTTTTACATATTTTTTTAATTATTTTTTTTCCTCTAAAATAAAAACAAGTAATCTATTTGACCCATAAGTACAAAACGTATGACATCTGTCCTAATAATATTCTACCTATTAATTGAAATTTTAATTAATTTAATACTTAATATTTTACTTTTCAATTCGATGTTTAAATTTTATTTAAAATAAATTAAATTATATAGTTAAAATATAACATCCAAGTATTATAATATATAACTACCATGAACAAATTAACAAATATTTAAGTCGTAGGACGGTCAGTTTATCATAGGCCCCTAATGATTGCATACCACATACAAATCCGAGTTACGCTATAGACGTAGAGTATATATATATATAATATTTTATAAAGAAAAAATTATGGTTATTTCTGGGAATTATCATAAATGTATGATCATTTCTGTGAATTCAATATTAGAGCTGATCGATGAAGCGAATTTACTTCACAGAAACGATCATAAGTTCATAAATTTTGAATTTTTCTATTTGTAAAGAAATACATATAGGCTCTATAAATAAATAATTCTAGTTTCATTGAGCCATTTGGCTGGATCAGTTTTAATATTCAATTTTTAACAATTAATATTTATAGGGTCTCCTTAGGATTTTACCATCTGGCCGCTTACATTTAGGTTTGAATATCTATATTTATTATCAACTTTATCATTATTTTTGGAGGATATTCATACATGAGTAGACGCTCTGATTTTTAGTTAAGCGACGGTTTCCTTCAGTCAGCCGGACGTAGCTTAGAATCCTGCCGGAAAGTGAATAGTGATTTAATAGATCTCACGAATATTCAGGCTGGTAGACAAAAATAAAATAAATATACTCTTTAATAAATAAACAGAGCGTCTACAAATATAATGCAGCTGAATAAATTTTCTTGGCGTTTGCAATGATTCCGACTACAGCCGACCTCTTTTTCCATTTGTTTGCTAAAAAAAGAACTAAAATATGTGCATAAAAATTGTTTTAAATAACATTTTAAGTTATCTTAAATCTTCATTCAAAACGCTCTTAAAATGAATCCGTATTATTTATATGTTAGTGCGAATTGTCCTTGTTTCGTTTTTTATACTCTTTTAAATATCAAAGAGCAATGGTAAGTGTTGCGTCTATGATTGCTTGTCGTGAAATTAGTTTCGTCATTCCGAGGAGATTTTAAAGTATTACAAAAATTATTGGCCGGGAATTACATTATTGGGGTGATTGTAAACTGAAAGCACTTGGTCTAAAGAGAAATGAATTTAAATTTCAAGTCTAAACATGAAGTAAACTCAATCGTAGATTGCTTTCAAATAAATATAGGAAGCACAAATACTCTTCCTGTTTCTCGCTGAGGACACCCCGTTAAAAAATCGTGTAAATATTAAACTGTTTGTGTGTGTATACACATTTCAGTAAAGACGACTGGTAAGAGAGATTTTCTTATTGGATATTATTGATATAAGTCTTACTAACAAATCCTTAGCTGGGGAGGAAGAAGAATTAATTTTATATATTTCCCAACGCCTGTTGTGCGTAAGAGAATATACCGAACTTAAATATACCGAATTTGAAATCGACTCTCCCATTAAAAATTCCGAGCCGTTATAAATTACACTGGCCACTTATCAAAACTGGGCATTTCCAAGCGGTCATCTATTGAGGCTCGATGTAACCTAAATTCGTGATCGTACGGAAACCTATGATACAACGTGATTTGGCTATAAGCCATAGTTTCTCAGTCTTCAGAAAAGCTCATTCCAATTGCTATGTTACCGTGCATCAGAAACAGTTTATTAAATCTAAGAAACTTACCTTGTTTCTTAGTTTATTTAACCAAATCCAGATGTTGTGATGAAAAATGTGAATAAACTTGTCTGCAGATTATGTTTTATTCTGCATTTTCAACTTTCTTTGGCTGCCACAGTCTTTATCAATAACTATACATCCTTGCATATTTGTCTCTATTTCTTAGATGAGCTAGTATTTACACTATTTACATTATTCGAACTGTTGTCCTTATCTTAATTGAGAAGTTTACGACGTTTCGGCCGTTCTTCAAATACTAAGATTTTTGAACCGAACACTTTATTACAATCACTGGGATATGTCATTCTCATTTCATGTGCGATGACACTTCTGGTAGCCTTGTAGTTATCTCCTTTTAACTTAATCTCTAAGTTATTTGTTCACCACTGCTGTAGCCTGGTATTGAACTAACAACTCTTTGGGTCAAGTCACTGGAACTAACCAGCGTCTATATCCGCTGTACTAAGTCTTTTCAGTGTGACATGGCCCAGTCGTGAACAAATAGCTACGAGAGTTAAAAAAGAAATAAATATATGGATACCAAAATGGCATCGCACATGAAATGCGAATAATATACCCCAGTGATCGTAATAAAGGGTTCGGTTTGAAATTACTAGCACCTGAAGGAAACCAGAGCGTACAATGGCCGAAACGTCGTAAAGAAGGAAATAAGTATGAGGGCAGTAGTTCGAACAATGTAAATATTTACCCCCTTGTGCAAATTAATTTATTTAGTCTCCATTCTTTCACCAAACAATCAGTTTTTATACTCACTTTAGTTACAGGGTGTAATCAATTCCTTTTTTTCTTCTGATTAGGTCATTTGCAGTGGTGTGGAGCAATATGCAGAATCTATTTTCGAGGTGGATATGGAAATGTGTTTAATCTGAAAAACTATTTCGTCATCCGTGATTACATCAGATTCTTTTCACGTCCAGACACTACTGTTTCGACTGTCGATTAGCTGTCTTACGACCATTTTCTCTGATGAACGCTAATCCAATAAAGTGTACGAGAATTTTAATGCTAGACGAACACACTGGCAAGCCTGACAGAGAGACCGTGGTTATTGTTGCTCTCAGCCTTTCATATGTCAGTCGTGTCATGAAGGCAAACGAAAAACTGGATCCATCTGTCCAAAATGCGGTCGGCAGAGAAAACAACGCTAAGAGACGACGTATACGTGATCAGGGAAAGAGTGAAAAATTTTAAGAAAAATTATTCGTTTTGTTTTAACTAATTTTCACAAGGGTTTATATTGTCAATGGAGTAAACATAATTTTACTATCTATAACCTGGCTATTTTGCGTCTACAAACACAGCACAAATAAATATTAGATACATTTCCGTTTAAATATTCCAAATGATATCATTTTGAAATTATTCCAATTCGAGCGATACAAAAATGATTTTAAGTACAATTAAAATAAAAATAGTTTATATATAATTATACATAATTGTATATAGTTAACGTTTTTTTTGTAGTACTCACTGATAGAAGTTGGACAGTAACGTGATCAAGACCATGAGGAAAATTAACAAAATCGGGCGGCAGAAATTTTATCGTTGTATAGTGCTGGTAATAATCAATAAAATGCTAGATTCAACTAAAAATTATAGTCAACTTAAAATTAGTCCTGCAAATCGAAACTGAAAATTTATTAAATATTGGTAAAGTCTACTCCCACAATATTAAGTTATGCAGATGACACAGTGCTGATAGCAAACGTTGAAAGGATATTACAAAACCTTCTACAGACTGAAAGTGAAAAGAAAGGACTGAACATGAACTAAAAGAAAACCGAATGCATGGTCATTAGCAAAAGAGGATCACAACATTACAATTACAGGTCGGAGATAATAAAATCAAGCAGGTACAGAAATTTAAATACCTGGGAAATGTTCTAGTAGGGAACAGAAAATGAGTACTTAATGCCAAAGGCGTATTGGGATGGCGAAGGATGAATTCCAAAACCTAAGAGTATTATAAGACAGAAGAATTTTGCTAGAAACAAAGAAAAGGATACTGAATTGTTATTCGATATCTGCACTCATATATGACAGCGAATACCGGATACTCCCCCTAAAAATAAAGAAGACACACAAAGCAACAGAAATGTGGTTCTAAAGAAGAATGCTGAGTGTACCATGGACCGAACATGCGAGCAACATCGAGGTTTTGGAAAGTATAAAAACTTTACTTAACACCAGAAAGGGACAAATGAATTTTCTGGGATTCCTAATGATAAAGGAGAACTTGAAGAATTGAATACCCACTGGGCAGAAAGAGGAAAAATTGAACAGGGAAAACAGTGCGTTTGTTGGGTTTGAGTAAATTATCGCAGAGCAGAGTTTGAGAGAGCGTTTGTTAACTGCTACAAAGCAACAGGAAGATGAAGAAAGTTATGATTCTTAACGTTCTGAAGGGACACGGTACATGAAAGAAGAGGGAAATCTACTATTTTACACGCTTTGAATATTGCTAATACAAATGATCTGGTACTTCTGCTATATATTTACATATCCCTGATAAAATAACGAGAAGAATATATAGTGTCAGTGGTTCTGACTTGGTACCTTGACTTCAGCCACTTTCCGATTGCCGTAATGTAGATTTCCTGAGAGTTTTCCATGAATACATTGATGGTTATTTTCTTAAATTTTTTCAGTAGTAAATGTTGTTATGTTTTTACCCACACAAATAAGTGTTACTAATGGGAACTAGTTAGAACTTCATAGAGACCTGTGGTATTATGGTGGTTGAAGTAAAAATGATAAATACGGTGTTGTTTTGGTTTCAGAAGTACTTCGGTATGTTGGTGTCAGTAATTGTTGTTAGCTAAGTCCTATATAAGAGAAATTAAAAACCATCCTTCATGCCCTGTGCCACAATTTTTGTATTCGCAAAATAAATATTGCTATCCACAATGTTACCTAGAATCAAAGAATATAAACGCACCACTAGATTGGCCGTAAGTTATCATCATTTTCAAGTTGCAATTCTTTGATGTAATCGCAAGTTCTATTTTGGTAGTTTCTTTATCTTGCCTGCAGAATTAAGGCATTTTGCCTACCAGCAAAGTACTTTTATTTATTTTCCTCGCTCTTTAATAATGTTTCCTTTTTGTGATATTCTTTCATCCTTGCATCTCAATAACTGTATCATATTAATTGAGGTGAAATAATTAAAAATATTCAACTGATTGTATTACAAATAGATAGTCCCATATAATATGCGAATAATAAATGATGTCCTGATTCTGAATTTAAGAAAGTGAATACGTTTAGTCAGCAACTGAGGCAATAAGTTGATGACATCAATCTAATAGGAAAATCAACAGAAAGCGTCCGGTCAATATAGCTTGTTTCTGTCAACATCAGGCGGAAAATAGATTATCAATTGCGATTAGAGACAAATCGATAATGTGAGAAATCAATAAAGATTATGCACACAACGAAAATATATTTTTTAATCTTCATTAATTATCTCAGTTCATTTTGTGGTTGTTAGATTTTAACTTTGTTTTTGATGACTTGTGGAAAGTTGGTGACGTCTGATATTAGACAAATCTAATCTGCGTTAGTGGCTTAGTCGGTCAGTGACTAATGTCAAATGATATATTTCCTGTACAGGATTGGCTACCTTTAAAATATATTTAATACTGAACAGGCTATTAAAAGATTCAGTTGATTTAAAATGTTAATTACACATATAATACTAATGTATTTCTTTTCTTGTACTACTGGCCTATAGAACTCTCTTTCGTTGTTTTTGTTTGTTTTCCTTCCACGTAAACTATGATCTTCAAAGAATTAAATACAATGATAACTTTTTTTTATATCTCCATGAATCATGTTCTTTTACTGTTTCTTTTCTTAAATAAAGTTTTTTTTCACTTTAAGTAAATTCTTTGGTTCTTAGTGGCTTTCACGCGTTCCTTGAGGGAAAAAGTTAAAATGAAATGATTCTAGTAAGTAACATTGACAGATTTAAAATTTATTTCGAATATCAATCTACAAGTAATTATGTTTGAGTTTTGACCAGCAAATTTAAACCTATTTCTGGTGGTTTTAAAATACTTTTCAGTCGTTATTCTATGACTTTTGTTTTTGGAAATACTTTTACTAATTACCTTTTCAGAGATTGAACAACCATTGTATTTCCCTTATAGTTTTTATTTATTATCTTTGAATATCTATAACTTTTCTGGAAAGATAAATGAGTTTGTTTTTCCGTTTCCTGTTTTGAATCCAATGTGGTCATACCTTTAGACCGGCTGTCATTCCAAGTTCGATAGCCCAATGTATCTTAATATTTAACGCATAGCCATCGAAGAGACGAAGTAATGAACGCAAGTGTTTTTTAACGAAATTAGAACGAAAATCATTGCTGTAGGCCATGACAGATTTTAAACTAGTCTCGCCGAATTTTAAACTCTTTTTCAAATCGACTTTACTCACTGGAAATTGTTAGTCAACACAAAACATTAATTAAACGGGTTGGATAAAAAATAAAGGAGAAGTTTATATATATATATATATATATATATATATATATATATATATATATATATCGATTTAAATAGGCAAGAACGCAAAAAAGGTACATAAAAAGGATGTACTCCTTAGACCAATTTTGTTTGTGGTTGCTATCATACAGCATGAAGTAGCTATAAGATTAGCATCTCTGATTTATTTAGGTTTTCTGATTTTATCAGAAAATTTAAAATTTGTTCTGAGAACAAACTTTTTCTGTCTTTTGACATTGTTAGTTTGTATAACATTGTTCCCTTTCAAAATACCCTAAATATTTGCGCTGGCGGGTGTCACGTTCATTCTGATCTAATTCCAGAAACCTTATTTTTAGAGTTTATGTACATGGCAGCAGAGAGGTTTGAGTTTAGTTTTGATAATACTGTAATACTATATATGCTCAACACGATGAAGTTTCAACGGCCAGACACTTGGGTCCAGTATTAGCCAACCTTTTTGTCTGTTTCTATGAGAGTTTGCGTTATGACGTGTATACGTTTTCTATTTGCGTTATGACGTGTATACGTTTTCTATCTTTAATCTTATAGACGTCGCTACGTCTTTTCATACCTCTATCCATCTTTGCAATTTACTGTAAAAGTAGAAAATAATTGTATTTGCCTTTCTTGGGCGTTCTCGTTGACTGAATAGACAGATTGTTCATTACATGTGTTTATAGACAACCTACATTCACAGGTTTTTACACGAACTGGAATCCACTTACTCGTAAGTCTAGAAATCAGCTTATATCTACCCTAGACCACCGCGCATTGATGATTTGTTATTCTTGTACACTTTATCAAGAACGTAAGCACATTTATCGCTTTTTGAGCGAGTATGGTGTTCTTCAAATGTCTTCAAACTCGTGACGGAGTGTTAAGTCAGTGGCTTTAAAAACTGTCTGATTTTGAATGTAGCCTTTGTATAATTTATCTGAACCACTGTGACTAGGTAAGAAAATTAAAATGCTTGCTGACAAGGTGTCGTTCTGCATTATTTCAGATTTGAGAACTGTCAGTTTACGTACTGTTTTTGGTACCAGATCAGTGTTTCCCTCTTTTGATAATTATGCTCTTTCCCACTTTCAAAATATTTCCATATGGTACACGTTTAAATGTCAATGTTACGCTGAATACGTAGAAAGGATCAATCAGAGTCTACAAACCTAAGTCAATCAGGGTTTTTTTGTGTGTATTGTAGGTTGTTGCTTCTGGGCCTAGTTTGCAAGAAACTTGTGTTCCAATTCAGCAATGAGCTGAATTCACTGTATGCAATGATGCTAATGGTAATTCCGTGAATGTACACATCAAGGAAAATGGCAATGAAACTTATTCATGCAAGTACAAGCCAATAAGAAACTTCAAACCTGTTGTAGTCATTACTTATGGAGGTTTTAACATCACTCTAGAACCAATTCAGTGTAAATGCTGCTAGAGGACTTCATTTTTTTTGCCAAAAAATTAGACAACTAAAGAATTCATTTTTCTTAAAGCTGTGTCGAGGGTTAATTTAACTTGGCTAACAGTTTGTATCATTTATTTCACTTGTCGTATGAAAAACAAATCAGTTGTTGTAGTTGAATATTAAAATTCTGTTCCCATAATGCGTTACATTTCCTTCCCTTTCCGTAACCGCTTGAATCTTAGTAACTTTTATTGCCTTTCCTATGATGCAATGACTAAACAAATTGATCTAGCAGCTAAATCTAAAATCACCTTTCTCCATCAATCCTGTCTTTTTATTTAACCATCCTGTCCTTAATCTCAAATCATAATTGAGTATATATATATATATATATATATATATATATATATATATATTCGTGTTTGGTTAACATTTTACCAACTATTCCTTCTGAAGAAGTGTTGACCTGAAAGGACTCCGAAAGTCTGAGGTCTTGCCTATTTAAATCGGTATTTATACTCTATGGTATCTAGTCTCTCTCTCTCTCTCTCTCTCTCTCTCTCTCTATATATATATATATATATATATATATATATATATATATATATGGTTAAATAAAAAGAAGACAAGAGGAACACTATATTTTACTCGCCTACGCGTTTCGTATTGTGATGAACTTTATCAAGGTAAAATATAGTCTTTTTGCCTTAATAAATTCCATCACGTTACGAAACGCGTAGGCGGGTAAAATACAGTTTTTGTTTTGTCTTCTTTTTATTTAACCATCCTGTCCTTAATCTCAAATCATAATTGAGTGTGTATATATATATATATATTTCAATTCCATCAATACCGATTTGGAATTAACGCGAGAATAATCATTCACAAAGTCTTGGTGTATGTAATAATGTTAACGAATCAAAAGATGACGTTAACAACACCATTTTTATAAAATTTTATTGATCAGTCGCATCGAGGAGAGGCTTACTGTGGTAATTTATTCACTACATGAAGAATTTCTGGTCAAATATCCCAGCATTAGAAGTTGCAACTCTAATATCAGACAGAGGTATGAAGATTCAGGAACTTATATATATATATATATAATTTTTTTAAATATATATACGCATGCATATGCTCATAAGAATTAAGAAGACCTCACTCAGAAGCAGAAAAAAGTGCAAAGAATTGATATTACATTTGTGTTTGCAAATATTGACCAGTTTCCTGAGGACAAAAAGTTGGAAAGAGAAACCTAATAGAGACTTTTACTCCGCTCAAAACATTGCTAACATCCGAAGATTTAAAAGAAAGTAGTCGCTAAATCCACAGCAATAAACAATGTCATTTGTCACACACGGATGTAATAATCAGTTGTTCAATAAAGAGGTGGACTAGAGATTCTGGAATGTAATCTTTATAAACGGACGAAAGAGAAAGAGTAAAAGGGATAATCGAAAATAGAAATTTTAGGCAATGAAAGCATAACAAATGGCAACATGAGTGAATCAGCTATTTCTTTATTGCGTCGGTAACTTTGTTTTTTGTTTTGTCGTCAGACACATTGAGGACTGTAACTGGGTCAACTAACCTGGATGACTGATAGAAAATGTGGCTTTGCAGCGGTGTCGATTCACAAGGGGCCAAACCACCCAGCACAGCCTTCAACTACGTGAAGCCACCTTACGGTAACGGAGATTTTTAATCAAAAGCGTCTACTGCAACACGCTTACAATTGTATCAACCTCTTAGAATTATTTCAAGCATTTAACAAAAAAAATAGTTTTTCAAATTTCTATGTATTTTCATAGATGTTTTTCGCCAGAAAATTATTACAGTAGAAAAAACTGGCATAAATGGATTGCTGCACATTTATTTTCACAGCATTCCCTGAAAGCAAAACACCACGCCACCTTGGCCTAACTCTCTTAACAGAGCTCTTGTAGAATGACTATATCGAATCCATAGCTAAGTCCGCTCCTAAGAAGGGCGGTTCAAGTGTAGGGCTAGGAGGTTTTCCCCGTCTGAGTGCATCCTGCACTCATATAAATCTACTATCTGCTCGTGTATTGAATACTGCTGCCACATCTGATCGAGCGTTCCATCTACTCACTTTCTTGACAAAATCCAACGGAGAGTCTGTAATGTGATCGATCCCGAATTGGAAGCTTAGCTGAAGTCACTCTCTCACCGGCGTAATGTGGGTTCCTTGTGTCTCTTCTACAGATACTTTCATGTTTTCTTCTCCAGCGAACTTAGCTCACTGGTGCCCCCTATGTATGAATTTACTTGAGCTACTAGACTAGCAACTAGGTCCCACCCTTTTATAGAGAAACCAATAAAATGTAACCGCAACTTCTACTCCATCAGCTTCTTTTCTTGCACTTCCCGTCTGTGGAATTCCCTTTCGTATATTTGTTTCCATGACAGCTACAATCCCCAAGAATTTAAATGTCGGGTCAATAGTCTTCTCCTATCTTACTGATACGCATTCATTCCCTTTCTCCATCCACTTCTATCACACCAGTATTCTCATCCTTCTATTACTCTCTTCATGACACCATCTATAACCTCTCCCTTTTTTTCATCACTTTCCCCCTATGCACACCAGTGGCAATGAAACTGCCTTGTTTGGTGTGAAATGATTAAAACAGAATCTGCTTTAAAGTCTATTATTAATTTTCCGAGCATTTTCCCTTAAAAGTATATTAATATTTATATCTGTAAATACAACATTTCGTGTGCTTTTTGCGTTACTTATTACAACTGTGTTTTTGTGTACATTTGTTTGTGGCGTAGTACGTTGCTTGTCTTGTAAACTCGTTTTAATTGCATAACTTCCCGCTGACGGTACTTCCTTCGTTTTGAAGCATTAATTATCAATATAGTCATTTACCATTACAAATCAAGCAACGTTTCTACAAAGACTTTTAATTTATTGAAAATTAGTATATTTTTATACCCGAAAATTTATAAAAATATATCTTTGAGAATACTGACATACAGTCAAAATATTATCAAACACCGTTTTTCTCTCCTTTTTCTTTTCTTAAATTGTACTCTTCTCTTAACTGTATTAATAATAATAATAATAATAATAATAATAATAATAATAATAATAATAATAATAATAAAGTTCTTGCACAAATGAAAGAATACTGGCAAGTCTAACCTCTGCATGGCCAATATCCAGAACGTGCTAATAAACCTAATTTTGATAAAGTTAATACTCATCAATGGTTACGGGAATCTGGATTAAATTCTGAAACTGAAGCCTTTATTGTTTCAGCGCAAGACTAATGTCTACTCACGAGAAACTTTCAGGCATATATTATACATAATGCGGATTCAAAATGCAGGTTCTGTGATAAATACCAAGAAACAATAGACCATCTAATCTCAGGATGTTCTGTACTTGCCCCAAATGAATATAAAAATCATCACGATAGAGTAGGGCAATATTTACACTGGTCAATGTGTAACATTATAGAAAATATGTAACCAAAAACTGGTATGAACGCAGCCTTTGCCGGTTGTAGAAATAGAAGATGTCCCCATTCTATGAGATTACACCCTCTACACAGACAAAAAAAATGAAGCAAATAGGCCGGACATTATTGTTAAAAGCCAGAAGGAAAATATTGTCTATTAATTGATATGGCTTGTCCATCTAATTGTAACGTAGCAATTAAGGAATTCGAAAAGCTGTCAAAATATAAAGACCTGGAAATTGAAAAAGAAAAATGTGAAAATTGAAAACAAGAATCGTACCAGTGATAGTAGGTGCAATTAGATTGATAAAAAAAACAACACATTGAAAAAATCCCTGGAAACCCCAGCTTAAGCGATATGCAAAAAATTGTCTTGTTAAGTACAGTCCACACACTAAGGAGAACTTTGTCTATGTAACGCTAGGGATGTTAGGGGAGATAGAAAAAACAGAGAATGGAGCCATAACAACACACCACTACCTGCCTTATGTCCTCTCGCAGACTTAGTAGGTAGTGCGACTATAGCAGAAATCGAATTATAATGAAAAATGACATAATAATAATAATAATAATAATAATAATAGTGCTCAGGCAAATATTATGCATAATAATATGGATCCAAAATGCAGGTTTTGTGATAAACACCAAGAAACAATAGACCACCTAATCTCAGGCTGTTCTGTGCTTGCCCCAAATGAATATAAAAATCGCCACGATAGAGTTGGGCAATATTTACATTGGGCAATATGCAAACATTATGGAAAAGCTGTAGGCAAACACTGGTATGAACATCACCCAGCACCGGTTACAGAAATAGAAGATGTAACCATTCTATGGGATTACACCATCTACACAGACAGAAAAATTGAAGCAAACAGGCCAGACATTATTGTTAAAAACCAGAAGGAGAAAACTTGTCTATTAATTGATATGGCTTGTCCAGCGGATTGTAACATAGCAATCAAGGAATTTGAAAAACTGTCAAAATATAAAGACCTGGAAATTGAAATAGGAAAAATGTGGAAATTGAAAACAAGAGTTGTGCCAGTGATAGTAGGTGCACTTGGAATGATAAAAAATGGAACAAAACAACACATTGAAAGAATCCCTGGAAACCCCAGCTTAAGAGATATACAAAAAATTGTCTTATTAAGTACAGCCCACACACTAAGGAAAACTTTATCTATGTAATGCTGGAGATGATAGGGAAGATAGAAAAACATGAAATGGAGCCATAACAACACGCCACTACCTGCCTTAGGTCTCCCCGCAGACTTGGTTCGTAGTGAGACCAAAGCAGAAATCGAAATATGATGAAAAATGACATAATAATAATAATAGTGCTCTGCATCAAGAGTTATATATGATAATATTAGTCATTTTACAAAAAAGATAATCTAGTGGACTTTGTCTAATGAGTGAATCTTGGTTGTTGGACTCGTGTGTGGCAAAAAATGACTACACATTCCTGATGCATAACTTTCCCGAACCTTTTTTTTCACATTGCATGCCAAATCAAACAGAACGTTTCTGTGCAAGGACTTACAAAGCAAAAAATACTACAAATATATACTAAAAATATAATAATGAAAAGACGCCAAATAAAAATATCTGATATCTTTTGGATTCAAAAGAATTGACGCCTTACTTTCGGTCATATTTTACTGGTTATTGATTTTTGTTTGATTATGTATTTTAATATTCTCTCTTAGGGACGTGAAAAAGTAGAAACATTTTGCGGACAAACATCGATATATCAAGCTATTGAAAATTTATGATTGTTTATCTAATTAGTCCATCATACATCAGGGGTCAAAAGCGAAAACTTGTCCAATCGAATCTTACCATTACCGTTCTTGTTGGTCGGATTCATTAGGCTGAATATCTTCCATTACCAAAATCACTGAGGTGTTTAGTCGGTTTCTCAATTGCTTCAATATTTGCAGTAAAAAAACAACAAGAAAAAAGTGAGTGTTTGATCTGTAGCCGTGGTTACAGACTGACTCAATTCTATCAAATTTACGAAGTCCACACTCATTGTTCCGCCCAGTTTAATCAGCGCCAGTGACATCCTGTTAGCTAAATGAGAGCTGTGGTCGCGTCCGGTTGATTTGAACGAGACAGTGAATGAAATAAAAGTCAAGTTTTTCAAAATTCAAAGCTATCATTAGCGTAAAAGATTCATTCTTATTTTTGAGAGTAAATATAAAACACAATGAATTGATCTGAAAAAGTAATGTGCGCTGTTTTTCTTTCTTTCTTCTCAGCAACGCAAGATAAGCTGTTCGCTGTGAAAGATACAAAAGTTTATAGGATCGTAAAACATTTTCATGTGGCTATATATAGTTCATCTACTCTATGACAGATCTTGTATTGATATTTACCATTTTTAGCAGAGACTCAGACGATAAGTCAATTCATTGTACTACACTAATTCTGTAAAAGGAAAAAAACATGACAAGACAGAGAATATAATAACTATTCGAATGGTGACTCTTATGTGTGCCTGAAAAGACCACTGGTAACGTTTTGATATTTAATATTTACCAAACTAAATATTATACTGTGACTAGAATTTTTATCTCCACAGATTATGTTTCTTCCTTAGACTAAGAATGAATTATTGTTGATATATCGGGGTTGGCGCTGCTCAGTCATAACTTGGCTGCCTTGATAGAGTTCCAAAATGTCTACACTAAGTAATAAATAATTTTCCACAATACAACTTCTTTCCAACTGACGAAACGTTGCAAGTATTTTGCTGCTCTAACGCTATTTACATGGCAAGTGTTCTGACAAGCTATATGCCTTAGTCCACCAGCTTTGACTTTTAAAACTGAGATCAGCCATGCTACGTACATAAGTTTGAATCATCACCGTTCAATAAATAAGAGGTTCCAGGAACTTTTTTTGTAGACAAGAGATGTTTTTTTGTAATTATTACAATCTTGACTGCTTCAATAATAGAGTTAGCTAAAATCTTTCCTGCATAATAATGTCTTGTACAACACAAACAGTAACTCTCTACTATGAGTAATTGTTAGGCCTTTCATTAAGTGAACATTAGCATGAAAAAATATTTATCTTTGAACTGCTATGACACCCTATGAAAAAGGGTAAAATTGTTTCTAATTGCCTTCTCCAAGCTTTTGCATAAAGAATGTTCATTCCTTTAAACTTAATTAATTTTTTCTTTTCTATTTTCTCATTTCAATTACTCACTGGCTGCTATTTTAATCTCGAGAGTATAGTCTCCCCTTAAATTAACTGTGTGTACCTATCGCTGTTGCGATACCTACAAATCAAATTAGAAACGTACACCTAACATAAATTTACAAATGCTTGCACATAACCCATGATTATAAATTTACAGAAGTTTTTACCTTAGATTGGTTGCTACCTCTCTTTACTGAACACAATCTACACGTAAGTAAGAGGGCCGGGGTCGATAAACACATGCTTTTCTCAAAGGCAATGGCGCAAAAGTAAATGCATGGAACTATGCGAAATTTTAATTTGGCAAACCATTTCCTACCTGCATTCCATATCTACACATTTGCAAAAGTAAGCTATGAATTTGAATTAGGTTCATTCGCAGACTGGCTGTCAGTTGACCCTAGCGAACTAGATTGATATATACCTGGGGAAGAAAAGATAAATTTCTCAAAGTCTTTTCAACGTGAATGAAAAAAAAAAAATAATAATCATCTAAAAATATAATCGGTTCCCTGTCGATACACACATTATTATTATTATGTCATTTTTCATCATATTTCGATTTCTGCTTTGGTCTCACTACCAACCAAGTCTGCGGGGAGACCTAAGGCAGGTAGTGGCGTGTTGTTATGGCTCCATTTCATGTTTTTCTATCTTCCCTATCATCTCCAGCATTACATAGATAAAGTTTTCCTTAGTGTGTGGGCTGTACTTAATAAGACAATTTTTTGTATATCTCTTAAGCTGGGGTTTCCAGGGATTCTTTCAATGTGTTGTTTTGTTCCATTTTTTATCATTCCAAGTGCACCTACTATCACTGGCACAACTCTTGTTTTCAATTTCCACATTTTTCCTATTTCAATTTCCAGGTCTTTATATTTTGACAGTTTTTCAAATTCCTTGATTGCTATGTTACAATCCGCTGGACAAGCCATATCAATTAATAGACAAGTTTTCTCCTTCTGGTTTTTAACAATAATGTCTGGCCTGTTTGCTTCAATTTTTCTGTCTGTGTAGATGGTGTAATCCCATAGAATGGTTACATCTTCTATTTCTGTAACCGGTGCTGGGTGATGTTCATACCAGTGTTTGCCTACAGCTTTTCCATAATGTTTGCATATTGCCCAATGTAAATATTGCCCAACTCTATCGTGGCGATTTTTATATTCATTTGGGGCAAGCACAGAACAGCCTGAGATTAGGTGGTCTATTGTTTCTTGGTGTTTATCACAAAACCTGCATTTTGGATCCATATTATTATGCATAATATTTGCCTGAAAGTTTCTAGTGAAAAGACTTTGGTCTTGTGCGGCAAGAATAAAGCCTTCAGTTTCAGACTTTAATCCAGATGCACGTAACCATCGATGAGTATTAACTTTGTCAACATTGGATTTATTGGCACGTTCTGGATATTGGCCATGCAGAGGTTTGTCTTGCCAGCGCTGTTTCATCTGTTCAAGAGCTTTATCTTTGGCTTTCATTTTCATATTTTTTGCCGCAATAGTTGGTTCTTGGCTTCTGTTTTGCTTTTCTACAGAATCTACTAACTGTAAATCTTGTTTGTATTTACTGTCTTCTTTTATTATTGAATATTTTTTCTTTCTTTCTTCATGTTGCCTTACTAATTGTATCATCCAATCCTTTGTTGTTTCTATGTATGTTAGTAAGCCAATAGTTGTTGTCTTGTATGACAATTCCAGCTGAATAAGACCTCTTCCACCTTCTTTACAGGGTATGTATAGACGGTCTACATCAGCCTTTGGATGATGCATCTTATGCTTAGAAAGAAGCTTTCTTGTTTTAGCATCCATTCGCCTGATGTCGTTTAGAGTCCAGTTTAAGATGTTAAAGCTATATTGGACAACTGGGATTGCAAGGCTATTAATGGCCATAACTCTGTTCTGTGAATTTAATTCAGTTTTTAATATCATTCGTAGCCTTCTATAGTACTCTTTACGCACTATTTCTTTCATTTTTTATGGTGAATGTTTTTGCTCTCATTTACACCTAGGTATTTATAAGCTTCTTCTGGTTTCAATTCTTTTATTGTTACAGCAGGGTCTAAGCTAATTGAGGATGTTTCTTGTATTGATCCACGTAAAACTGTAGCTTTAGCACATTTATTCAAATTAAATTTCATTCCAATGTCTTTGCTGAAGCATTTTAATGTTTGCAGAAGACCTTCCAGTTCATTATCATTCTTAGCATATAAGTTTAAGGCATCCATGTAAAATAGATGGCTTATTTTCTTTTGGCCTATTTTATAACCACATTCTGTCTTGACTGGTTAGTGCTATTAATGATATGCAGAATAGTAAGGGAGATAAAGAATCACCTTGAAATATACCTCTTTTGATGTTTATTTCATCAGACTTATAGGTTCCATTTATATGATTGAGGTAAAGGGTTGTTTTCCATATAGACATGCACTGTTTGATGAAATTGATGATGACGGGCGATATCTTGTATATATTTAAAGTCTTTAAAATCCAGTCATGTGGCACACTATCGAATGCCTTTCGATAATCTATCCAGGCAGTACTAAGATTTTTCTTTGTACTGTAGCAGTTTTCCAGGATCATTTTGTTAATTAGCAATTGGTCTTTACAACCATAACAGCCACGTTTGCACCCTTTTTGTTCAAGCGGTATCATGTCATTTCTTTCTAAGAATAAATATGTCTGTTTTGTTAAAATAGATGTTAATAGTTTATATGTTGTCGGAAGACATGTAATTGGTCTGTAGTTTTTCGGGTTGTTTTTCGGGTTGTTTATTATTATTATTATTATTATTATTATTATTATTATTATTATTATTATTATTATTATTATTCTAAGTGCTGTGTCCCTTCAAAACTTGTGTGATCCTTGCTCTCCTCAGTTTCTTGTTCTTTGTAGTTCTTTATAAGTTTGTTATTTCTAAGGCAAAGTTTTAGAGAAGCAACAAAATAGACACCCTTAATTAACATCACATTTTAGTCATTTGAAATCTCTGTCACATAATGAGGAAAGAAAGCTAAGAATATTTCATATTAAATACAAGGAAGACAGTGGAAAGCAGCGGATAACCTGCTTCTTTTGTTTTTAAAATATCTTGGGACCATTAAAATCACTAAATCCTCTTTCCTCTTCATGATCATCAGAATTGTAAGCTTTCTCTATCTGATTAAAATATTACAACGATGAAAACAGCGCTTGATTGATAGGTAACGTGTACACTACAAAGAAAATAAGATATTTTACTGTTAATGACTTTTGGGTATACCAAAGTTCAGATAATGTCATGGAGAACATTTAAAAACAGTAAAAATAATAAAGATCATATTGCTACCAATGCAAAATAGTCAATTGGACTTTTTTAAAAAACTAGGGTTTGAAAAAGTATATAACTAAAACATTTTGAGAAGTGTTAGATGAGCTTGATCTGTTAGAGAAGGATATTAGAATTTTCATTGTGTTGTAATGGATATCCTCTCGGAAATCGCAGAACCTCGTTCGCATTCCAGTTGAATTCGTTGTATTCACTTACGCACAGATATCTTTGGGAAAGATATTAATCCATCTCTTCTTCCTCCAGGTAGGGATTAAATAGCAGGATAGATCGTGTTTTATAAACTTGGTCGGCAATAAGTCTACCATTGAAAAATGTTAACCTTCTGCGGGGAAACTTTCTACCTAGTCAGTCATGATTGTTAAGCATGTATCAGTTAACAGACTGATAGAATAATCCTGAACTTAATCTGGATGCAATTGTAATGAAAAGGGAAATGAATATTCGGCCAAGCACCAACTGATGTACTACTGCAAAAATGAAGTCGATTCCCCTATTTACGAATTTTCTTTCTAGTTTTTGTTGTGAATTAAATTGAAAACAACAAGAATTACTTCAGAGTAGCAGCCTTGTTCAACATTACAGTAATACCATAATTACAAATACTATAGCATGCCGAGGAATTATATTTGAGTTGCAAGAGTTCTTTTAAGATTTCCACTAAAGAAAAGTTTATAAATCTAACATTAATCCGTGCATTGAATACTGTTTCCATCTCTGGTCGGGTGCTCTTGTCACTCATCTCAAGGTTCTTGACAAAATCCAAAGACGTATCTTAAGTATAATCGGTTCTGAACTGGAATCTGGATATCAGTCACCTTTCTCAACGCCGTGACGTGGTTTCTCTTTTTTTTGTTTGCTTTTTTACAAATATTGTCATGACAACTATTCTGACGATTCTTTTCTTGGCGCCCCGTCCACGAGAGCTTAAGCAGTCTAATAAATTACCATCAAGATCCCACCTTTTTACCGTTGAAATAGTTAAATGTAACTACCACGTCTACTCCAATTAACCATCCGTCCGTGCATGGAGTACTGCTGCCATTTATGGTCTGGTGCCCCTGCCGTTCTCCTCAGTGTTCTTGACAAGCTCCAAAGGAGAGTCTGTAATGTGATAGGTACTGATCAGGCGACTCGACTGCAGCCACTTTCCCATCGTCGAAATGTGGCCTCCCTCTGTCTCTTCTATAAATACTTTCATGGCTTCTGCTCGGATGAGCTTAAGTCACTGATGCCTCCTCAACAGGTGTTTACCCGTGCAACCAGACTGGCAACTGGGTCCCACCAATTCACAGTCAGGTTAGCCAAATGCAGACGACAATTCTACTCCTGCAGCTTCCTCTCTCGCACTTCCCGCCTGTGGAACTCACTCCCGTATTCTTGCTTTCCTGACGGCTACGACCTCCAGAAATTTAAATGCAAAGTTAATACTCACCTACTAACCACTGGACTCTAGCTCTCTCCCCTCCCATGTATAATCTTCACTTTCTCTCCGCCCATGTATCTGTCATTGCACCTGCTTTCTCAGCTTTCTATTGTTCCTTTCTAACTAGCTTGTACTCCTCACTCTTTTCTAATTAATCTTTCTACATTTATGTAACCCCCTGCACATCAGTGGCGTTTCTGCCTTGCTCGGGGTGAAATGATTAAAAAAAAAAAAAACTTCCTGGATATGGAACTCTCTTCTGATTTTTGTTTCCCTGATAGCTAGAATCTCCAACAATTTAAATGCAACGTCAATTACCATTTTCGAACTCCTTGAATCTCATTCAGTTTTATCTTGTATTTAATATCTACTGTACCTAGTCTTTTCTCTCACTGTAACCCCCTACTTACTAGTAGCGGTTCCACTTGGCTTGTTCTTAAATTATTAATATATATATAAGAGAGAAAATATCAGTCCCGTAAAAATGGAGAGGATAATCTAAAAGCTTTTATCTAATCAATATAAAATATAAAAAATATAATAATACAGAGCTCAATGGATTATTATTATTTTAATCGTTTAACCCCAAGAAACGCAGTAATGTCACTGGTGCGTAGGGAGCTATATGAGAGGAGATCGAAAATTTATGTCAATGCAGAATGAGTAAGAGAAGAATGAGAACACTGGTGTGAAGAGATTTACAGGAGAGTAAAGTGAGATGAGCATGATTCAGGACGTGTCAGGGAAAGAATATAAAATGATGGAAGGTAAAGAAATAAGAGATGGAGATTAAAGATACATTTAAATTTTTTGAGATTATAGCCATCAGGAAAGCAAGTATATGGAAGGAATGTATATGTATGATTCGGATCTGGAAGCTTGCCGTTAAACATGACCTTCATTAAGCAGTTTGATAGGAACGATTTGATCAAATCAAACAAGCGTCTAGGTTTGCTATAACGCAGTAGTTGCGCAGAAGACCATCGTACCAGCTTCAGTTGTAGCTTCACTGTTCATATCGAGAGCCTAGTATATGAGTTCGGTAATGGTCGTTAGCATATCTGCGGTTGACCTGGCAAAGCGGAAGCCGTGCTGTCTGTGAGATGTTGAACCAATTCAGCATAGATAATAACCTCGAACAGCTTTACAAAAATCGGAAGAGGAGTCCGAGGGTTCTCTAGAGTTCTTAAATACAGGAAACACCGAGGAGGACTTCCAGCAAGCACGAAAGCAGGATACAGAGAAGCAGTAATTGTAGAGTTTGAAGAGAAGAAAGGTAAATTCAAGGGTACATTTCATCATGACGATGACCGGAATAACGTCACCTCCTTACGACTTATGTGGGTCAAATTTTAAATGATGTTGGAAGTCAGAGCCGGGGTTATACATCTCTGAGTTGAGCCTCAGTTCTAGGTGGGAAGTCGGGTGCTGGAGGGTTTCCCATAATTCAGAGTAATAGGAAATATTAAGAGGAAAACTCAACACATAATTAAACGGTTATAAATCCATGATTTATTTCGGCAGTTATAAAATAATTACAATCTGCTTCTTTCAGACCGTGGAAAAATAAATGTTAATTTCACTCAGAATATTATAAAATCGGTTTTTAACAGAGAGGAATTGAACATTGTATTATGTATCATTTCATTGGTATCCTCATATCTGATGTGCTGTTTTTGGAAGTGTGACACACACACACACGCACGGACACACACACACGTAAACAAAAGAAAGAAAACACACACACATATACGTGTGTGTGTATGTGTGTGCGCGTGCGTGTGTGAACATTGAGGGAACATCATTAAAATTAGCAAAAATTATGTTATTTTTGCCAGGTTTTCATTACAATGTAATAGATTACCTTGAAGGGCGGAAGTAAATGACAGGCAAATCTGGCCGTAGGTATGATCAACGAAGTTGACAACCGGCTTAAAATGCGATGGCCCGGCAAGAATGTGGTTGACAGTTACATCTGGCCATAGATAAAAGCTAACAAATGACAAGGGTAGTTGACAGATATATTCGGCTGTAGATGATGTAAGCAAAGTGCAACCTAAAATCCAACATCCGGTTTGAAAAGCAATAGAATGTCGGATGTGATTGACAGATATATCCAGTCGTAGATGAAGTCAACAAAGCGACAACCTGAAAAACAAAAATTCCTGGGAGTTTTAAGACTATATAAAGTCTTTTTCGGCTGAAGGAAAGAGACTGGATAACGACACCCGATGGTTTTTTTCGTATATGAGATCTCTTTCTGGTTGCTCTCCTGCTCCACACAAACATCACCTACGAAGAATAAAAATATAATATTATATGTTTACATATATATTTTTCTCTCTAGTTCTATTTTCAGGTTGCTGGTATTAATTTGAAGTGACTTTCAAGATGAGAAGAGATTTCTGTAAAACTGGAGAATATAACTAATTTTGTCGGAAAAATTACACGTAGAAAAACCAGGTGCGAAATATACTGAGTACAAAATTATTCATAATCAAATTTATTAAAGTTATTTTAGTCATAAAATATGTCAATGAGTTTTGACGATGTGTGATCCTAGGTCGAAATGACAATTTTCTATGTCCTGGGTTTCTAGGACAGTTGTTAAGAATAGGTAGACAAAGCGAAAGGATATGTTTTCTCCCCTACTATTAGAAGTCGAAATGGTTGAATGTAATTGTTTTCATTTTGAGCTAGTAAGAGTTATAAAGTGAGGGAGATGAAAACCTTACACCCCTCTTACCCACCCCGGTTGAGGTGCTTGTTTAACAAAATCAGAATGCAAGACGAGATTCTTCAGTCGGCTCCAGTATCATGGAAGAAGAGTCTGGTAAGAGATTTGAAATACGGTCGACCTGAAAACTCGCCTGATGCTAGACAAGAAAGATGAAGCCAGGTGATGGAGATATTGTAAATTCAACCGACCGGAAGTTGAATAACTGATCATCCCGTAGAAATAATGCACCACGAATATTATTGTGCTACTTTAATGCCAGCCAACTCATTTTTCTTTTCAGTCACTTATTAAGAATTGCTTGTAATCTTGTAATTATTCGATCTATGTAAATACGTATAAATCTACACGGTGTCATTGTGGTCTTAATCTGGTTTTCATCTTATACCAATTCCTCGCTTGTCTGGGCCTTCCTCATTAAGTGGCAATAAGCGGTCCTGCATTGGTTAATCCGAGATCAACAACACAGCGTTGGTGGAATCGGCCAAAGGTCAGAAAGGTTGACTGGATGCAGACATTTTTTCTTCAAATCCAGCCTGATATACAATAACAATACATTTAATAAATTTATCATATAAAATAATCTTAATCACTACGTAAACATTTAAGTATCATTTGATTCCTTAACCGAAAGTAGTAGTATTGTCGTCAACAAAGTAGCCATTAGTTTTAACAAGCCCAAAATAAAATGTAAGTGAAGAACAGATTGAAAAGAAATGATGATAACTCTCGACGGTAATTTTTTTTTGTTTTTGTTTGTTAAGCAAACAAAGGCAAACGCGGAATAAACACGAAAATAATGATAAAAATAAATCAAACTGTAGAAATCTATGCTTTGGCAGCTGAAGTAATTAAAAGATTTGTTTTGCGGAAGAAGAAAAAAGGTAAAAGGCGGAGGAATAGCAGAACAATTGAGGAGATGATGATGATGATGATGATGATGATGAAAAAGAAGAAGTAGTTGAGGTGTTGAGTTGGCCTGCACCCGTAGAAAGTGGGGAAAAACGGAGCGAAGAGAAGAAAAATTAAGAAAGAAATGGCAGACGTTTTTTTATTGTTGGCAAATGAACTGGGGAAACAATTCAGTTTCTTCAATCCTACGAATGAACAGAAAAAAGAAATTGGAAAGAAGTAAACAACTTTTTGGAAGAACAAATTAGGTTGTTATGAAAGAGAATCAAATGTGGACACCTGATGTCAATTTAATACATGATTTGAAATTGCAGTCACTATCGCGCCCTCACATACTCACCGACAGAGCACAATGAAAAGATCATGCACCCACACACACACAGTGAGATATCGAAGCCGGCACACGTGTTTGCAAACTTGTTCCAAATATATAGGTATGCATGTTCCAACGTAAATAAAAATAAAATATGAATTTATTTACATAAATGATACACAAAATATATGCACACATAGAACAGACCCACTACACACAAAACAAATGTATAAATACATGAACACGTATATACTACGGGGCTTTGTATAATAATAGAAAAAGCGTTTATTTTACACATATATAATTTTCAACACATCATTCCATATTAAAGTCAGAGTTGTATATATTAATTGATTGATCATTATACAGTGAAAATTTAAGATCAAAACCGTTCTAATACCTCTCTGGTAGGCGATGCTCGCACTTATCCATCTTATAATGTAAGAACCATTTTCACTGATATGAAGCTTGCACTGAGGAATTAACTATCATTATGCGATGTTGATTCCTATATCGACATTGTCTCTGCGTATGTATGTGTGGGTGTTTGCATGTGTATATATATATATATATATATATATATATATATATATATGTGTGCATTTATATGTGTTTGTGCATATAAATATGTATGCATATATATTTTCTCTCTCTCTCTCTCTCTCTCTCTCTATATATATATATATATATATATGTCTATATATACATGTACATGTATATAACGTTTTCATCCATATATATATATATATATATATATATATATATGGATGAAAACGTTATAATTTCTTATAATTATAAAAATTGTGCGTTCAAAAATTCCCCGTCGCGTAAGAGTTAAAAAAAAACATCACCGTTAAGAAAAACGGTATAAGATAAAATCAGTTATTGCAAATCGGCTGAAAACTTCACGTCGTAGAAACCTAAGTTACGTAATAACTCGTTTGCAAATGAAGAATATATATATACATATGTGTGTGTCTGCATATTTGTGTGTGTGTGTGGGTGTAATGGTTATATTTTCAGCGTATAAATACTTGAGTAGGAATCCTTCTTTTCTTAATACCTGCTTAGATATTCAAAACTTTCCTAAGGAAAATAAGAGAAGTGTATTTACTAAATAGAATAATCGACACTTGGCTAAATGTAAATACATACATAATTAATCTAATTAGTTAATTATAATTCCATGTAAAATACATGAAAGAATAGAAACAACACCATTCACTCACTTGCAATACACTTGCGAAAGATGGGAAACCATCTCTTCTCCCTCCATTTTGGGCCAAATAGCAAGACAGACTGAGTTCTATAATGTTGACTGCCGACGGACTAAGAGAAGGAAAATGACGAATTCAAAAGCTGCTGAGGTTTATTTGGGGTCCATGTGATACACTTCTCCCCAGTTCTATGTATTCGTTTATTCCAAAAACGGGGGTTGGTTTTGCACATTCTTCCCTAACAATAAGAACAACAGTATTTACTTACTTTCATTTATCTAAACTTATTTATAAATGGAACTTTGTCTCTGTGTGTGTGTGTGTGTATCCGTTACCTATAGACTCCGAAACGACTGAACCAATTTTCTTGAAAATTTACACAGATGTACTATAAGTGTGTGTGAGTGTTCTTAGCTCGGTTTTGTGTCGAGGTACCCCCGATAAATATCGAAAATCGATAATCGAATAAATTGGGTTATAGAAGGATTGGTTCGATTGTAATCAAATTGGATACACCCATAGACAAAAACATAAGAAACGATATTCCGAAGGTTCATGGTAGCAGTTCTTACAATAGTGCAGAAAATTTGATATCGATACCAGGAAAAATCTATCTATCTATCTATCTATCTATCTATCTATCTATCTATCTATCTATCTATCTATCTATCTACCTATATATATATATATATATATATATATATATATATATATATATATATATATGTAGACCTTGTTCATTGCGATATTTATTTTTTACAGCCTTGAAATAAAAATATATAAAAATGCAGATAATAACATGATTACGCCTAAATTATGCATCTACATTTATGTACATACATATGACTTTTCAGGAATGTATTTTTCATTTATTTATGCGACATAGTTCTATTATTTAAACTTTATTTGTGGTGGATACTCGTATTTGAGTTAGTGTGCTGTTTATTAATTAAACAGTGTATTTATTTGCATCTAACGCCTATATATTCGAGAAATCTTATTAGTAAAATATGCACATTTCGCCAGGATTCGAACCTACGTTCTCTTAAGGGAAAATGCAATTACATCTGACGTGCTTTGATCTCTTGCATAAAGAAAACCTATGTCTAAGCAACGCCTTAATAATGCTGTTAAAACAGATATTTCTCGATATGTATATTTCGAGAATCGGGAATGTCTGTAGAATTTATCAGTCGAAACTTTACGATAATCATTTGCACACGAATTTAATAGACAGAGAAGTAAATTGGAATAAATTGTACAACTTTTGAAATTATAGAATTCTCGGCAGATTGTTAATTAGTTTTTGTTTTAATGAAACATCTGCGTTTCACTTCCCTTCTCTTTAAATAATATGAGACGTCTGCAATTCGTCCTTTTATATTTTATGCTGAGATTGTTTAATATTTCTTTAAAAAACATTGTGGTTCTGTTTTGAAGGAACGGAATGTATTGTCGATGCCTTGTAACAGAAATGAAAAAGCTTCGTTTTTCATTCTTTGGGAACAACTGGGGTTTGTTTTTTCTGCTTTATGGGCGGAAAAAAGACGGATCTTAATAATTCGAATAGTTATTCTCTTTGCTGTGCATTTCACCAGAAGAATTATAAAAAATCAAAAATATTATAAAGTTGCAAATAACTAAATGGATGTGAATAAAAGCGAAAGTAGTATGCAGTGATGATCTTCAAAATGAGACATTTCTTACTTCCGCGTGATACTTGTAGCCATTATCACCCAATGTGTCTGTGTTCAAACACTGACTCACTGTCATCCGTTGAAATAGAAAATGTACCAGCAAATTAATAGAAAATTCCCACTTCTGTATCAGAATGGAATCTGTCAGCATTTTGAAGAAAAGGCCTTGTTTATAACCTTTGAGCTCAATCAGAAAATGCCAATTTTCTCATACTTTGTTGTATCTGTTAAATATGCAGCTATGTATATATCTACGAGAAACGCTCCGAAAGTAATGCCTCTTATTTCTATTCACGGTATCTACAGCGGAAACAGCAGTAAAATAACAATATACAGATATTTCGCCCTTCAACGACAAAAATCTATTTCTGAACACATTTAATACCACTGACCACTAAGAACGCTAGTTACAAACAACAATTTTTTCAATTAGTGAAATTACCCAAATAATAACTTTGCTCGCATTTCCTGTTTGGTCACCGTATACATTCAGCAGCTATAGAATAATGTTTTTGATTTCATTGTATCTTTATAGTGTAACATTTATATTTCATGTTTATAATCATATCAGATGCCATTTAGTAGATTGCTTTTATAAGATAAAATAGTTCTGTTTTATGAATTCGAATACCTACAAGTAGTGCCATAGACCGAGCTTATCCGAATATAGTTTTATTTAGCAGTTTTGGAACAACCCCCAAACCAAATTATATAGTTTAAAAAAGATGGCGAAGGAGAAAATAAAAGATTAATAGAAAAGAATGAGTGGTGAGAGCGAGTAACGTACATAATTTTGTCGACAAAAAAAAAACAAAAAAAACATCATGTCTCGTTCACGCGGGATCTCGGTAAGTAAATTTGGTCATGTCACAAACAAAACTTCGACA
Source organism: Ascarosepion bandense (assembly GCA_037127315.1). Classification (NCBI taxonomy): domain Eukaryota; kingdom Metazoa; phylum Mollusca; class Cephalopoda; order Sepiida; family Sepiidae; genus Ascarosepion; species Ascarosepion bandense. Next base: position 9,063,288 of record JBBBDQ010000555.1, read on the forward strand.
AATCCGAAATCGACAATAACTTTATTATTGCTTCTTCGTACGTCTGCCAAACTTCTTCAGAAAAGAAATATTATAACATTGCCCGCAACAAAACTCGGACGAGTAATAAGATTTACGTAATTATGTATATATATATATATATATATATATATATATATATATATATATATATATATAACATCTTTTCTGAGAAGGTAAATATATAGGTCCGAGTAATAGAAAGTGGGCGTAAACTCGTAAACATTGTAGTATCTTGAGATAAGATAACCATTTTGAAGAATTGCATTTCGTCTCATTTTTATGCCCTCCTCGCAAATTCGGTAACATACAGAAGATTTATATGAGAGCTTGCGGATTTAGCTCAATGATCAGAGCAACTATCTCTTTTGACAAACATGTCTAATGACAAATATTCTCAGAAATTAAAGAAAGACAAAGCTCTTGTCTGCATTTAATGTGTAGATATTTCATAAAAATCTACTTTGATAGATGACCATATTTATGAAATGCTATTTTATAATAAACTCGTTTTGCCATTTGTGCTGAAGAGGTGTGTTGGATTGAAGTAAATATTGATGCTATAGGAACCTTACTCTCCCTGTTATATAAGATTAAGTCTTTTTTGTTTGAATCTCTGAATGGAAACTTACATCTGTCTATGTTTAAAGTAAAAGCTTTGTGTAGGTGGGAAATGGAACAGATTCTTAGTGACTTTACTGATCGATCGTGGAATATGAAAGTTCATCATCGTCCTCCGAAAATTCAATGATTGGTCGGAAATCCACCGACAATCTCACTCTGCACAACACGGCCAAGCATTTCGATGGCTAACAGAGATGTAGATCCAATTGTTTTTATATACGTGACACCATCTCAGGGAAGATTGCTAACTAAGACTCAAAATTTCTTCCAAGTTAACAACAGCTCCCAAAGAGTTCCATCTACCTAATTTCACTCACAAAGCTTGGGTGAACCTGTGGCATGGTTTTCAGAAACTTTTAAAAGATACTGCATGCTGGAATTGCTTTCTCTAGACGGATAATTTTAAGAAATCACCTTCCTGACAAAACCGACTATGGTGAGATTCTACCTCGGCCACGCGCCCATATGTGAAAGTCATATGTTCGCCCATTTCAAGAAATAAACATAGGAGGACCATCTACACAAACCTCATTGAACCATCCTCAGAAACACTAATATACATATTGCCTATTCCTTGGTTTGTTTCAAAATTCAAACTAATATCACCTGTAGGAAACCGGAACGTACAATGCCCGAAATGTTATGAATGTGGAAATAAAAATGAGGACAACAATTTGAACACAGTAAATTGTGTAAAGAGTTAGCATTATTTAATTTATCTGAAATCGATTTACTGTCTACATCATAATGCCTATGATCAGAGTTTTGTAAAAGTTATGCATTTTGGACATCTTCAGACGTCTCTCAATCCATGGATTGGTTAGTTCATATATAAAACCAGAAATATACTTAGATATGGACAGCGGATTGAGAACAGTCTACCCCGTATATTAAATAAAGTGTTCTAGATCGACAAACATTTTTACATTGAAAGAAAAATTTTGAAGACCGTATATAAAAAAGTCCGAAATGATTTTTCGATCATAACTACAAAGATGTGCAGCTTATTCCAACTGTAAATAATAGAAATGATTAGTATTTTATTCTTAAATCAACAATTGAATCAAATCATGTGTGTTGACATTAATCAAATTTGGAACAAAGCCTGGATAGTTGGGTAGCTTTTGAAATTCAGGATATTTTCCTTTAAAAAATATTTCATTAATTCGTGATTAATTTTTTTCAGATTTATAAATATTTATGTTTCCTGTATTTGATTTATAAATGTTTACGTTAGCAAATTTTCAAAACATCTAGGTGGCCCGAACTTATGAACATTTAAGTTAAATCGATGGACAAAAAATTAAATTTCCCGAATTTGTAAATACGTAAGTAGTCTGTATTTTTAAGGATTTAAGTTAACCCGATTTATAAATATTTATATTAACCGGATTTATAAAGATTTCAATTTTCCAGATTTTAAAGCATTTAAAAATTCGCTAACGTAAATATTTATAAATCAAATCCAGGGAACTTAAATATTTATATATCTGAAAAAAAAACCCCAAAAAAACTTAATGATGATTAATACCAGGTTTCTTAAATCTCAATGAATAAGTAAATATGAATATTTAAGTTACTCGTATTTCTTTGAAGGAATGTTAACATTATTAATATTTTCATTAATTTGGTGGTTCTTGTTGCTTTTATAAATTATATGATGGTTAAACAAACAATATAATTCCGCTTCAATCTGATACGGAATTGTGTATCTTTATGGCTAAATTTTAAATGCATCTCGTAGTAGATTTCAATAACCTAATACGAAAGTATTAAAGTGTCATTGCATAAAAATATGACATCTGAGAAATTTTAAAAAATCACCTTCCCGTGTGCTATAAGATACATTTTTAAGGTACAAAAAATTTAACAAACTTTGTAGGAAGTGTCTAATTGATTTATCTTGAATTTTTTGCCCTTTACTATCAGAAAAAACACCCCGGTTTATTACACTAAAAGATAATATTTTGGTAGAAACACCAAAATTTTTGTACCGTTAATGAATACATGACAAAAATTTAGATAATTGAATGTCTGTCATCAGACTTAGATATAAGATTACAATTCAAATCTTACAGCCAACTAAAGATTATAATGCTTCGAGAATATTTAAGCAATTCTATCTATCTATCTATCTATCTATCTATCTATCTATCTATGATAGATAGATAGATAGATAGATAGATAGATAGATAGATAGATAGATAGATAGATAGATAGATAGATAGAATAATGCTACCTGGAATTAGAATGAAAGAAGTGATGATACATATCCAAAATCTATCATAAAAAGTAAGAAATTGGAATTAGTAAATGCTATAAATTTATGTCCCTGCCACCTGTGAATTAGATAACAGTGATCTTTAGTCGTGGTTAGTAAAAGGTCGAGAAGAAGAACTCTGAATGCAAAACCGTGTGTATCCCCGGCGAAAACAGAAATAGCGTTCTTCATAGAATTCAGATGCGGTCGATCGGATAGACTAATAATTGATTTTCTAAGCGCCGCCTCGATGTGGCACAAGGCCGAAAATATGGCGTACCTAGCGAGAGTCATACTCACTACTCAGTTGTAACAGCTTCTAGCTAGACAAGTTTGCTAACCGTTGCACCAGATCGAGGTACCAACAGAGATAGCATGATTGATTGGTTAAAACGATTCAGTGCTATATATGAAAGAATTTCTTTTGAATATTCTCCAGGAGTTATATATATATATATATATATATATATATATATATATATATATATATATATAATAAAATCATTATTATTACGGTCTACATATAACCCTTCGAATTCAGATGTGGCCGATTGGATAGATAGATAGATAGATAGATAGATAGATAGATAGATAGATAGAATTGCTTAAATATTCTCGAAGCATTATAATCTTTAGTTGGCTGTAAGATTTGAATTGTAATCTTATATCTAAGTCTGATGACAGACATTCAATTATCTAAATTTTTGTCATGTATTCATTAACGGTACAAAAATTTTGGTGTTTCTACCAAAATATTATCTTTTAGTGTAATAAACCGGGGTGTTTTTTCTGATAGTAAAGGGCAAAAAATTCAAGATAAATCAATTAGACACTTCCTACAAAATTTGTTAAATTTTTTGTACCTTAAAAATGTATCTTATAGCACACGGGAAGGTGATTTTTTAAAATTTCTCAGATGTCATATTTTTATGCAATGACACTTTAAAATCTGTTTATTGTATTTGGTGTTTTTCATATTTTGCTTTAAGCTCTTCTGATTTACGGATTTATTTAGTCTACTCGTATTTTCAAGCTTTTTAGCATGTTTTTTGATATTTAAATGTATTGTGAAAAGGGGCTTTGAAACCTGATAACTGCCATGTCTTCAATACAATAGGCCACTGTAATGAGTCAGCATATATATATATATATATATATATGGTGAATCAAAATATTTCCACAATCTTTACAGTAGGGTCCCTCGCACAGAAACAGGGAGAAATCTTCATATAATTTCCAAGAAACATGGATAGGTAGGGGAGGGCCGCTACAGGGTCTGCACGTTTCACGAACCTTTGAATTATTATATTTTTACATTTTCTTTATAATCCTTTCACCCCAAACAAGGCAGGATTTTTCCTGGGGTTACAGTGAAAAAATCAATGTACAGGGGATTCCGAAGAAAAAAAAGATGGATGGGGTTTAGGGATGTTGAAGGGATTTAAGATTGTTGATGTGATTTAGGGAGATAGAAGTTGGCAATTGACATTACATTTAAACTTTTAGAGATTGTAGATATCAGTATGCAGAATGGATTTGCACAGGCGGGAATTAGATAAGAATCTGTTAGAGTAGATGTGCGGATTACATTTTACTGTTATAACTGAAAAATTGAGGAAGCCTGTCGAGAATTTAGTAGCACGAGTAAGTTCATGTAGTGGTGCACCAAGTAAAGAAGCTCGTCAGAGCAGAAGCCGTGAAAATATTTGTAGAAAAGACGGAAGAAGCAACATCACGTCGGTGATAAAGTGACTGAAGGTGAGCTGCTAAGACAGGATCGATTATGTTGTAGTTCCTCCGATGAATTTTGTCGAGAACCTCGAGAAGAATAGCATGAGCGCTTAACCATTTATGGAAACAGTTTTCAAATGTACGACAAATGGTAGATATATAAATGTGTATGATTGATTCTGACGAGAAAGGCTTTCTGACCAAACTTTAGCGGTAGATTCGATGTAGTCATTTCACTTATGGTCAGCTGAGAGAGTGAGACCAAGAAAGCGCGTGTTACTTTCTATGAGACTAATGTCATCAACACTGATGGAAGATAGGAAATTTTGTCTGGTTAAAGAAATGCCGTTTCGTTTTGAAAGAAATATAATATACGGGCCATTTCCTGTGAGCAACAAAAAATAATTGTTTTATTCAGCCGATATTAATGATGCAGAGAGGCTCGATCATTGTGTTATGGGAACCTGCGAGACAATATGACACGAGTGAGAGTATTTGAACTGGTCTACTTTTCAATACTTTGATTGGTGCATGCATGTGTAGAAGCAAACGGAGGACATTTTGAATATGTGTTATGACTTGTGTTAAAATAAAAGACAAGTCATAACACATATGGCTTTTAGACATATGTTTATATATTTTAGCTTGTTAGAAACCTGCCTCGTAGCATTTTTGGATTGCATCTTAGAATGTGCATTTAACAGAGTCTACCGTAAACTTTATCCTGTGGAAATAACATTCAAAAAAAATAATCGATGGATGTTCTCTTTAGAATGCTCCTTGTCTTGAACGTCTGTTTATCCTCAAACTCATCCTAAACATCAAGTTCAACTCAAGTATACAGTCTGTTGCTAAAGTTGCTGGAAAAATCGTAGTTTTATTTTACCACTCCAGTAAGTAACTGACTCTTCGTCTACCCTGCCAGTAGTTTTTCCACAATGTATCAGTTCATGGGAAGAAGAAATTCGGACAGATTCTTCCCAAGAACTTCCTATAGGACTATAGTAATACTAAATGAATGTGGCTGATTCATCTTTGTGTATGTGTCCTAATGTTTTCCAGTTTTAAATGTGGCGAAAGTAACGAATATAGTGTATATGAGCCCATGTCATGGAGATATCGATAGAGCTGCCAACGGTCCGAAAACGTCCAGGGTTAATCCTTGTGTAGCTCTTAAGGTTGTTATGAATAAGCATTAATAAAAAAAATATATTTCAGTATATATAGAAGTAGCTTTGAAATATATTTTAAATATTAATACTTGTCTATAACGCAGGAATTTATCCGACAAAGGTATGAAAAATGATGGAACTTAAGTGAATTTGGCAGTTTAACTCATTTGAAAAAATAATTGTAGAGATCAAAACTATTATTTTTGTAAATTGAAATTATCATATTAATACCGATTTTCTTTGTTACATTTTTTCACAAACAAAAACAATCTAAATATATTTATAAAAATATTTTTATAAATTATCTCTGTGTAGTCACACTCCACCCATGTCTATTGAACAGGTGTAGAGGCTCATCCCTTATTCCCTGTTTAGAACGTGGTTTCCGGCTTTCTCTTTTCCAATCTTTTTACTCTTTTTTTTTTTTTCAATTGGAGTAGATAGACTAAACTATCGCTCGGTTCACACTCCACCCACGTCTATTGAACAGGTGAAGAGGCTCATCATTTGTTCCATGTTTAGGATGTGGTTTCCGGCTTTCTCTTTTCCAATCTTTTCACTCTTACGTAGCCCCCTGCGCATCAGTGGCATTACCGCCTTGCTCGAGGTGATATGATTGAATAAAACAGTATGGTGTGAAATAACTGAAGAAATAAACGCTTCTACCGAAGATGCGAAGTTTAACATGGACAGAACATGTGGGCAACATGGAAGTTTCAGAGAAAATAGAAACAAACAGGACCTTAGCATTTAACATAAAGAAATGAGTGTTGATATTTGTAGGGCAAATAATGAGGAAAGAGGGTTTGGATAACATTATTCTCACAGAACAGTTTGTAGGCACGAAGAATATCAATGTGTAACCTACCTAGCGATCTGGAGTAAATAGATGACTGAACAAGCTTTAGAAATGTTGACAAGAAAAAATACTTAGAAGTACAAAGGACAGGAAATTGTAAAGAGCCATAATCGCTAACGTTATTGTTGTGGGCGCGTACTCACTGACACTTATGGACTCTTCTAGTCATTATTTAAAGCATAAGGCTTATACTCTCAGGGCAGTAGTTCCGCGAGCAGCCCGCCAGGTAGTCGTGGCTTACTGCCACACTTGTAGTTATATTTTTCCTTGTTAAATACAATATGTTAAGCTATTATCCATTTTCCGAGTTATTCTTTCGTGGCCCCACTATCGGACCTACATCAAATTGGCGACGAACATGTCCCTACCACATCAAATTGTCGACGAAGATGTCCCACATCAGTTATGCAGAAATCTAACCTGAAATCCCTTACAACTTAGAAACTATATTTTCTCCAGGGGACATTTGACATTTTTACGAGAATCTATTGCATCCAAAAATTCAATAACTGTATTTCCGCACTCGATATATAACAGACTAACGTTCAAGCAGTTGCACATCAACTACAACGTTTTCTCTCTCAAATTAATCTACCGACCACTCAAATTAATCTTCCGCCTCGTCAAATTAATCATCAAACCACTCACATTAAACCTCCACCCAGTCAAATTAACCTTCTGACCACTCAAAGTAATAATCCGACCACTCAAATTAATCTTTGACTCAGTCAAATTAATAAAAAGGATGATCATTTTAAATTTAGTATAAAACAATTAAGAAATTTACAAATCGTAGGATAGTTACACACCAACTAAGAGATCCTCACCTGCGAGGCACCCCTGGTTGTACTGCACCACATGGTTCTACTACCCTAGGCACTTGAGCATGGTAGCCATCAAAATCGCATCATCATTTGTCTGTGAGTCACCTGCGACACCCACTCAGTTGGTTGCTGCACCATCAGTTCGAATATTGACGCATAGTAACTTTTTATATGCGCCTTCAAGGATGACCACAATAGCTCAGTGGGGTTGAGCACGCAATTATAGGGGACCAAGCGTATTATAACAACCATTTCAAGATCGGCAGCACCCTAAATGTACTGTGATTATAATCACAATAATATAATACGTTGTTAAGACTATGTAATGTAAATTCAAAATTCAAAATCAACAAGGTTATAAATAAATACAGTTAATTTAATTATACGACTTGATGGAAGATTACTTTGACTGGTCGAAACATTTAACTAAATGGGCGAAAATTAATTTGAATGAGCGAAAGAATAATTTGATAGGTAAAGGCGTAAATATTTTACCTGGTTAAAAAGAAAATATATACTGTTCTTCCTTTCAGCCACACGTTTTCCAAAAATTGTCTCTCTCTGTGCTAGTAAAGAGCTACAAAAAAGAATCACCTATGTCGTAAAGGACCACGGTATAAAAAAAAAAGAAGATGAAGAAGATGACAAAGAAGGGGAAGATGATGAAGAAGAAGAAGAAAAAGAAATATTGTGTCGGATCAGATATTGCAAATTAATTAATTAAAAACCTCTTGAAAACAAGGTGTGGCTGTTGACATGATGTGTGTACTAGTCAGAGAGTGATAAATAATATCACACCTGCTTTCGGTTTGTACGCGATGGAGAAAAGTTATAATATATATTTTTCAGACCTCACACGTGGGGAAGGTAAGGACGAAGTTCAGTTGAGGAATCTAAATAACTAGCATTTGAGGGTCTGACCGAATGTGGGGAAAAATATTCGAGTGATTAAATTGTTAATTAAACGAATTTATTCAATGTATATAGCGAGGCAATTCTGAGAGAATTAGAAGTCCTACAAAGCTTCATTATTGAGAATTTTAACAATATTACATATGAAGATGAGACAGTGTTGACAGCAGACGCAGAAAGGAAACTACAAAAGCTTTTGCAGAAGATAGGAAAGGAAAGCATGAAGAAAGGAGTAAACATAAATTACAAGAAGACAAAAATCATGGTTGTCAAGAAAATGATGAATCCAAAATGGATGTTACAATTCTGGGACCTAAAATCAAACAAGTACAAAAATTTAAATATTTGGGAAGCGTTTTCACAGAAGACAGGAGTGTGGCACTGAAATCCAAAGACTCATTGGGATAGCAGAATATTCAAAGACAGAAAAACAAAACAAAGAAACGATTATTGAACTGTTACGTGATATTCGTCCTCCTATATTTCAGTGAGTGCATGACAATTTCATCATTGATGAAGCAGAGATTTCAGATAATAGAAATGTGGTTCTACAGAAGAATGCTGAGGATACAATGGGCGAAACATATGCCGCATTGACGAGGTTTTAGAGCGAACGGAAACAAAAAAGGAAACTTATACTTAAGAAGTATACTTAAGAGACGGTTGATATTTCTGTGGTACATAATTAGAAAGATGGGCTACTTTCGGGGCAGAGTGAAAGCTAGCAATTGAGTACTTGATGAGCTTGAATAAATAGATGGTTTAGGAAGATTAACGAAAAACAAAATTATCAAGAACTACAAAGGACAGAAAATTGTTGAGAGACATGATTGCCTACGTCCTTAGAAGACATGACACATAAAAAAACGGAAGAACGTCGTGAAAATAAAAAAAAACGTATTGAGTTTCCCTTGATAGTGAAATAAAGTGTAGGCATAATTTTGATGTATTAAATCGTATTTTCAAAGAAAAAAAAATGAAAACTTTTTGTCTTATTTACGAAAATTTATCGTTTATATTCCAAGAGACCTGTACAGTCATATCTACGAAGTGGAGGTGGTGTTGCAGTTATTTTTTAGGTTTAAATTTCTTCAATGAAAATAGATGTATAAAGTGACGGGTGTGTCTTTTGCAAAGATGTGAGTAATGCACTGTAAAATATAATAATGATGTTAAAGAATGAAGCGATTATATTCCAGCAGAATGATTCTTTTTTCATTTCAACAGAGGCAACTCACTTGGAATAACCGACGACTTGGCCACGCCTTCAATGTCTGAGGCGGTCGTTCAAATTTAAACAAAAACTCTAAAAAAGAAAGAAACTCTAAAAATCGCGCAAACCTTTGCAAAACTATACGGTTTCTTTCGTTGCGTTTTATCGATAAAGAAACCGAAGGAGGTGAATACTATTGAATTAATGGAATTAAATCTGGAATGAAATTAGATAAAGTTTAGCTCGGAATATGGAAATAAAATAATTGTAATAGTAGTATTGGTAAAAATTTGGAGTAGTACAAAGTCATGACAAATTGAATATGAGAGTTCATAACACTTTAATAAAATGAAAATCGTTCCAATCATTTTGGAAACAGATATAAATTTTCTGATCAAAGAAATTGCAGCTACCGCTCACCTTTGTTTTACAAGTAATATTTCGATTTATGATAAACGCGAATATTAAATCGTTTCAAATTACTCTTTTGCAGATCGCTTAAAAAGCTATCATAATTGTATTTATTGTAACACAATGACTTGGTGCACATATTGTATATTAAATAGGTCAGATACGGGCGTATTATTATAAGCGAAGTGAATGTGTTTCAGATACTAACAATTTCATAGAAATATTTCCGCAAGTAAGCACGGATATAATGAACAATAATACTTATTCGACTTCAAAAGAAACGAGTAAAACACTTATATGTGAAGATTATATATGTTTATCAAACTTTCTGGTTATTTCATTTAATTTTCTCAAAGTTGTTTCTTTCTCGTCACCATTTCTTTTAATGTCGTGCATATTGTTTACAACCGCTGCGTGTCAAATTGGGCGTACGTTTGTTATTAGCCGTTTCACAGCGTGTTTCATTCTGTACACTTCAATAATTTTCCCTCGCATTTCGTTGTCTTATTTGCTCGCGACGTAACATATCTTTCGTAAACATATTATATTTTACGTTTATATAGTAAAACATTGCCTATATTTTTGGTTTATTTTGTATGAATAGTCGATTTTGTTAGAGTTCACACTTTCGGTGGACGTTTTTATTTTTTGTTTTGTAATTCCCCTTCAGTATGCATTTAATGACTTGTGAGAAAATAAATTCAATTTTTATCAAACCTTTATTGTTCATTATTTTTGCTAGCATGCCGTAACGTTTATATGAAAGAATAAAATAATATTTAAATACAAAACTTTTTTCACGGAAAGATCATCAGAATAAAATGAATTATAGAGATATAGAAGGAAAGTGCTATTCTGTAGTATATATTACAGAATATTTAATACATTATTGAATATTTGATAAAAAATATCATTGAATTTTTCTTAACATGTTATTGAATACTTCGGATAACTGAATATATCGTAAGCTTTATTCTACCGAAAAAGGTGTGAAAAAGTCGCATAGCTACATGCCGTGAATAAAATGAATCTAGTCTTGAGGTCTGATCTACCAGATAACCTCAAATGGAGATTCGACCGTAAAGGCAATATTAACGACTGGTGCTACTGCTAGGATATTAACTAAAACCCATGAATCTAAGCTTGATTAAACTTACACTCGAATGCTGACAGCCATGCATAACATCTCTTGGAGACAATATACAACTAACTCACAGCTCTATGGTCCCATCCCTGATATTTCTACAATGATACGCTAACGGAGAATGCGCTACGCAAGACACTGTTGGCCAGTAAAACAAGAAACTGCGAGCGATCTACTACTCTGGACGCGTATCTATGTCGCAGGACTCATTGATTGACCACTAATCAGCTACATTAACCAAAGATGTTATAACACAGATTGCTACCAATTAATTTCCTCCCTTAAGCAGAACCGTGACAGTTGGTGTGATAGAGACATAGAAATCTGTGCTAGGTCGACCAGATAAAAAAATATCGTAAGTTATTTTACTGAATATTCCATATTTTGTCACGCAGATTGCTGTATGGGATTTAATGTATATTATAGACTATCTTGTAAAACATATTATACATTTCCTTATTCATATAACACGCATTTCGTAGCAATAATGTAGTCATTAATGAACAAACCTCAGCCCATTACTCAAGCCCTGCGAAGCTAATGTGATCGGCCATCAGCTGGTCTTTGAATTTGATTGACTTACTTCTCACTCGAATAAGCCTGCCTGTGCTCTACATAAACATTGATTTTTTTCCTGGAGCAGTTTCAATCTAGTGGGATTCATTTATTTCATATTTGAGCTACTTGTGGTTTATACATCTATCGCGGTATGTGAAAAGACCAGTCCTTGGGGAAATGCCGAAACAACTCTATTTACCAGATAATTCATAGATCATATCACGTAATATTTAAGAAATTATATATATATAATTATATATATATATAATTATATATATAATTATATATATATATATAATTATTTTATAAACCAACATTTTCATAGCCACAATCAAAAAAAGTAAACTGTGGCATATACTATTTCCTCTGTATTGTTCCGACTACTGTCCTCATCTTAGCAGTAACATTCACGACGTTTAGTTTGTAGTACGTTTCATCCTTCATCAAGTGGTATATGTTAGAATTTCGAACCGAAACCTGTATTTAGTCCACGGGGAGGGATTTTTCTAATTCCCCCTGTCATGCTTTTGTATATCCAAGTTTTACTTAATATGCCTCCAAGTTTTTCTTCTCTCCGCTAAGATTGAACTAACATCTCTTTGGTCGAGTCACCTTATAGATCAGGCAAACAAACAATTATTCACATGGTTTGAACTTCCAACAAATAACATCTGGAAAATATCGGCACATACAAAGGCCAAAACAAAGTGAATATGACTGTAAGAATGGGGACAACAGTTCGAACACGGAGACACAGACAGCGATGGCGTGTGTCTCCAAAGAATAACACCATTCACAGCTAGGAAAAGGCATAGCATATACAAAAAGCTGAAGAGTCCTCATTAGCTTCCTATTCCATTAATAAGTAAGAATTTACACTGATGTCAAAAAAGACTTTTTAATTTATTATCTCATGTCTATTTTTGATCATCGTCGATCGTCATCATGGATATAACTCAAATTTCAAGAAATAAATGTTATAACAATGCCACCAAGTCGCATTTTTGATTGTACAATTTAAAGGCCTGTTAACATATATTCTAATTGAAACAGCATTTGATTGTTAATAGGTTTTCGAATTTTAATATGAACATTTTCTAGGATTCGCAAAATGTTTTTACAGCTGTTGAGGAAGAGAAATTTTGCAACTTTGCAATGTTGATAAAAAACTGACGGCAATTTTAGGTGCTGTGAGTTTGTGTCACGCTGTTCAATAAGTAAGCTTTGCGGAGAGAAGTAGTTCCCAAACGCTGTGGTGGAAGAGAATAGCAGGTGAGGTAGAATAAAAAAAGACAATCAAAGATTTAGAAACAGCTTTAAAAAATATGATTTTAAAATCATAATATTATTATGGATGACGTGCAATTGCATATATATGAGACCTCGTTTGTATTGTTATAAATAATCGTTGACTGAGTTTATCCTTGTAATATTTTGGATTATATCTAATATAAAGGATATAATAAGTAGGGTCTGCAAATTAGAGGAGAGAGTTATCAATGATAAAATTTTGACTTTGACTCCGAATCCTTCTTTAATATCTCTGTTTTTGTTTTTTTTCATATGTTCTTTTTATCACATAAAATTTGGTGAGGTTCAAGTAAATTTTCAGTCCTAAATGCCACCCAAAGAAAAATGTTTGGAAATCCCTAGTCTAGTAAAATTATATTATGTTTATGTTCTGGAGTAAATAAGACACCTCTCGGTAAGAGAAATGACCTCGGCAAGACGCTTTAAATAAAGAACTAAAACTGTGACAAAAAATAAAACAAAAAAAAACAAACGTGCGTTGGATTCAGCTGAGTAGAATTTCTAGTAATCACAGCGAGTAACTTAAACGCGACATAATATTACAACAGTTACGAGCGAGTTATAAGTGTTTAGGTGACGATTTGTATTTTAAATCTGACTGAGAAAATCTGATACACATATCTAAAATTAGAATCAGTCTACAAATGTATGAGTTGTATTTCGAATTACAATACGACAACCATGAATCTCCCAGTCGCATTTAAAAAAACATCTTCACTGAAGAAACAACTGATTAAATCAGTAGATAGGATTTTATGCATTTATTAAGATTACTGCCTCCGTCATAAAGCAGAGGTATTGTATTTGTTTGTTTGTCTGTCTGTTTGTCCGCGGTTTAGATATTTCAAATCTCGCTAGATGGATTTGGATGAAACTTTCTGAGATAATTAACTTCATGACTGGCATGAAGTGGCTAGATTTTGGGTTCGATTTGGTACAGGATAAAGTTTCTGGATTATTTTTTTCCGTTTTGTTAATAAAATTTAATTTTTGCTTTTTAAATGCCAACTACTGATTTACCCTCATAGATCATTTTAATTCCTGAATTACCTCCCCTATTAAATTTTAAGTGTGCATTTAATTTTGAGAGCAGTCGAGTTCATTTTTTTGTATTTTTATTCTTAATAGTGGTCAAGATCTTTGCAGTTATTCTTTAATACTTTAATAAATATCACTTGCTAATCGCTCAGATGATGTCGGTATTGACTTGGCGGAGGATTGCGATCTTTGAATGCTCTTCAAAATCAATCATGTTTGTCGATGCTGATCTGATCGTGAGTTTCAGTCTATAAAGTGCTTTTTCCCCTCATTTTTGTTTTAAAAACAACGTAGAAAGAGATATGTATGTATTTACCTCTCCAGTTTCTTCTTTTAAACGCTTGCTCTTAGCCGTTAGCAGATTTGTTAAAATATGCACATTTACAGCCAATTATCATTCTACTAATAATTTCTAAAAAGAGAACAAACTATCCCCTCAACAAAAACTAACTTTGCCAGCGGAAACAACTGTCTCAGTAAGAGAATATCAGCAGTAACTTTACTAGTAAAATTCAAATTATATCTGAACTAATAATAGCCGTACCATCCTAAAACTTTCATATAATTATTTCTTCCATTTTATAATTATTTATATTAATTATTGTGTTTAAGATGTTGTTCCCGAGTCGAAAATATCTGTTTATAGAAAAGAAAAGAATTACATGTGTAGAATGGCTGGGTTTATTTAATTGGAGAGTAATTTATGACGGCAGTTGATATTTTTTCAATTAAGAATTAATTAAGAACCTGTAAAATCCCGTTAGAGATGTTCTAATCAAGTGAAAATTAGTTTTGATGGTAATGAGATTTTGCCGTGTCTGTAGTTTAAGTTTAGACATGAATGTTTTTAGATAAATACTAGTAAATAATATTCTATGGCAAATAATAATGTTCCTTTAGAAAATGATGTAAATGGTTAAAATAATTTCAAAATTTCAAAAATAATTTAAAATAATATAATCTTTTTGTTTGCAACGGCATGATATATATATATATATATATATATATATAGAGAGAGAGAGAGAGAGAGATAAAGTATACACACACACACACACACACACACACACACATATATATATATATATATATATATACATAAATCTATTTTTACCTCTCTCTTTATATATATATGTCTATTTCTATTTATGTATATATATACGTCTATTTCTATCTCTCTATATATTTATGTATATATAAGTCTATTTCTATCTCTCTTTCTCTCTCTCAATATATATATATATATATATATAGAGAGAGAGAGAGAGAGAGATAGAAAAGTGTGATAGAAATAGACTTTGGTTGATATATAGATACGAAAAAAATTAGATAGATAGATAGATAGATAGATAGATAGGAACAGAGTGAGATAGACAGATATATTGATAGACAGATATAATGCCAAGTATAATGCCAATGAGAAAGAAAAATACGTTTAAATAATTTAATAATTTCTACTTGGATTATTTATTTTGTTTTTTCTGATTATGGTTTTTTATGCAAGCCGGTGATTTATTATGTATTCTACTTTGTTAGAATTTGTAAATCAAGAATCCATTGAAACACGGTGTCAAATTCAAAACCACAATCGGCGAAAAGATACATAATTACTTGTGATTTACCTATAAGAATAGTAACTGCAAAATGATGTTCATGTAACCAAAGCCGTTCATTTGACGAAAGTAATTACCAAGAATGCAAACGCGAATTTAACAGTGAATGCGATTACAGCAAAACATTCGCCGTTTTACACCTTATTCTAGGTGTTTCCAGGAGCAGCAAAACGACTACTACTACTAATAATAATAATAATAATAAAACTGCAATTTTATTATAGATGAGGAGAGAAAAGATGAATTCATGCCTTTCCCCAGTGGTATTAGCAGATAAGTAAATGCGATGAATTCAAATGGTATTCGAAATTTACTCTCCATTTCATCAATCTGAGCCGCTACATCTTAATCTAACTTGCCTTCACTAACAATAAGAAGCAGCTCTTAAAACACTTTGCCTAACCTTTGCAAAATGTGTCCGTAATGCTGGAATATGTCGTTGCCTGTTACTTTAACAGAAAATGCAAAATAAATCGCAGGGATATCTTAGAACAGATATACTATAAGCATAATTAAAAAGCAAAAAACAAAAACACGAAAAAACGAAAACATTCATCATATCTTATATATATATATATATATATATATATATATATATATATATATATATATAAGATTGTGGTCGTGCCGTCAAAAATTACGGCAAAATGTTTATATTGCTCTACCGTCTAAAATGACGGCAACATATATATTGATGTACCGACTATTGAGTGTCTTACTGTCTTACATTAAGAAAAAACAGGTCAAACCCTAGCGCGTGACAGGACACACACACACACACACACACACACACACACACACACACACTTATATATATATATATATATATATATATATATATATATAACGGTCCTTATTAAAATATGGTGGATATATATATTCTTCATTCAACGACATATTTATTGAACAAAATAAAAAAATAAGATACTGTTAAAAAGCCAACACATGGCATCACTATTAGTAAATTTTAATAACAGCTAGTATAGAGAATGACCTGAGCCAACGCTGTGTTCTTATTGTTTCTCTCTCTCCCCATGGACGTGGTAAGAAGAATATATATATACAGATGAAAAATAAATACAGAAAGATCTTGAGTACAATAGAAAGGATTGTTTAGTGTAATCAGTATTAACCAATGAACACAATACAAAGCATTATCAACGTTGCGATAATTTTTCTTGTTACAACCACTGCGTACGTTTGTTATTAGCAGTTTCACAGCGTGTTTCATTCTGTACACTTCGGCGGCTTTAAACAAAACTAATCGAAATTCTATTAGATAAATTAATCATCTTTTATCTTTTTAACCTGTTTTTTTCTTTATTAATAGGATTACTTAAACAGATATAGAAAGTTTTGAAGGTTACAAATGTTCCGCTTCAACACTGTGAAAAGCGGGAGAGAGCTGTTTCACTGATATATTTCTACGAGAACATCCGGAAATACGTGAAAACAAGATAGAAACAAGTGCAATGAACTGCCCCAATTGTAAAAAATAATTTTTGTAGATTAAAATTCACAAAAGTCTCCTTAAGTCACATTTGTCAGAATCGGAAAATATGGATTTATATCGATTAACATGTGGGGGCTGTCCTGCTCGTAATATCGATCCAGTGTAAAATCGATTCCGGAATTTTCGTAGATGTTATTTAATTAATGTAAATTTTAAACTGTGGATAAATCAATGATATTTGCATATACATGATCTTCCTTCAAAATTGATCCAATTTAAAATGTGAATATCTAAATAATTACACGTCGCATGCAAACGAAATTATATAAGCTTCATTAAAAAATTTTCTATACTTCTGAAATCAGGTAATATTTACATTTTTTACAGTGTTATGACTATTGCCATGTTTACGACGTTTAGTCTGTTGTACACTTTGGCCTTCTTCAGGAGGTAGAAATTTGAAACTGAACACTTTAGTTTTACCATTCTTATTCCATGTGCAATGCCGCTTCCGAAAGCCATGTTGTTATTCCTTTAACTCAACTCTCTAAAATCTAAGCCAGCTATTGAAATCAGAAATCTTTCGGTTAAGTCACTGGAAATAACCAACGCCTACATCCCCTGGGCAGTATGTTCATGATGATGTCAGTGTATAAATTTTTGGGATGTATGAAACTAATATATCAGTAAACATTTTTTACCAGTGCTCATATTGTAATCTTTGAAGCTAATGATTTTCTTTAGCACTCAGAATTACTGGTTTCTACATTTTATTAATTTCTATGCTAGGTCGTCTTAAAGAGATGAGCTAAAGGAAGATAAGTACATGACATCCGAAAGTCGCATCTCACATGGAATGAGAATGATATACCTCAGTGATTTAAATGAAGGAGTAGGTTCAAAATTCATAGCACTTGAAGAAAACCGGAGCGTCCTATGCCCGAGACATCGTAAACATGAAAATAAAGATGAGGACAACAGCCTAAATAAACAATATTTATTCATAGAAATTTGAACATAATATTAAAAGACATGTAAAGATTTGACTGATTTCATAAAGCTTTAAAATTGTTTAATATGTGCACCACCTGTGAGATGACACATCCAGCCGCTAGTCTAGCTCATACCAAATACGCTCTAGCATATCTTGCGTAATGTTCTCCATCGCCTCAGATTCTCTGCTTAAACCCCTCTAGGCTTGCAGGTACAGCAAGAGATGGAGGACTATCCTTTTACATAGAGAAAAATCACAGGGTATCATGTCAGGTGAATGTGGTGGCCATTTCAACATTAATTGTCATTATCACTCTCACACCTAATTAATCTTACTGTTAGATCTTCTTTGAGATAGATTCGTACTTGATACATTTTGTTAAAATTTGAAATCATTTGAGCGAGAATTCGCTATGTTTTAGACATAAAAATTGTGACAATGTTTAGGGGCACCCTCTCTTTTAACTTTTCAAAACGTATTCGGAGGATATGTTTGGAAACACATGCAAAAACTTTGGAGATAAAAAAATGAAGAATACGCACACACACACACACACACACACACACACACACACACATAAATATATATATATTAATTTTGTAAATGTTTGTTCATCAATTTAAAAGATTGACATTGGTTTATTTTTATTTCAAATAAATATTTTCCAATTTTTAACAATGCTTAATGGCGCGAAAGAAACTTTCTTTTTCTTGTGTATTAGACTTATAGACAAATGTTAATAGTTTTCCATATGTGACCGATACAAAAAAAACCTATATAATGACAACAAGCTTTAACTGCTTAATTATAATGACATTGTTTTTACGAGTTGACCAGTCTAGTGTCGGAATAAATACGAAAATTAACAATTCTTCAGTCCTTTTATATTACATTGCACATTTTATGTTTAATCATCATCTTTTTCATATCCTTAAAACTTTTGATTTTCTTTGTTAAAGCTTTTAATTTTCTTTGTTAAAGCTTTTAATTTTCTTTGTTAAAGCTTTTAATTTTCTTTGTTAAAGCTTTTAATTTTCTTTGTTAAAGTTTTTAATTTTCTTTGTTAAAGCTTTTAATTTTCTTTATATAAAGGAAGCTTCTAGCTAATTAACTTAGAGTACTGGAAAAGATATGTCTTTGCAAAATGTCGAAAATGCAAAGAAATCTTATTCTTTTGACTACTGGTAACGAATGCTGATCTTAAACTTTGCAGACACTCATGTTCTTTTGTACTAGTCGGGAGAATGGCCATTATATTCCTCTGCAAATCTAATCAATTTAACTTATAAGTACATACTTAATATCTACTGTCTCACCACAGCATTTTTTTCTTTTCTTTTTTTCTTTTCTTTTCTTTTTTAATTTTTTGAGGATGTTAGCATTCCGGTAGGATAAAATGAAACCTACAAAGGGAAGAAGAACCCTTAAGGAGTCAACGGTCAGCTAACTAGAGGTGGTGTTTCAATAAATTACCGTGGAGAAGGCAATGGGATACT
The DNA here is from genome assembly GCA_037127315.1 of Ascarosepion bandense. Lineage (NCBI taxonomy): Eukaryota > Metazoa > Mollusca > Cephalopoda > Sepiida > Sepiidae > Ascarosepion > Ascarosepion bandense. Next base: position 9,082,916 of record JBBBDQ010000555.1, read on the forward strand.
ACTCCACTATCTAACCCCTGCTTATTCATGGCTTTCCACAATAAATATATGGAACACAGTGGCGTGAAGGGGGTTAATTCCAAAGGAAGCAACTCCTCGTCCGGTAAGGTTTGACATGAGCAACAGGTGTCACCTGACCGTCATTCTGCGACTGTTATCACAAACGGAGACATTTTATCCTAAAATTAGTCCATCGCCCGGAAAGGACAACATGAGCAACAGGTGTCTCCGGACTGTTACCCTGCGACTGTGTGCAACAAAGAGAGACTTTCTTTAGGGACATGGAATGTTAGGAGACTCAACTACTGAGGACAACTAGAAAATGTCAAGTAGGAGATGGATAGACTGAAGATCAATATTATGGACATATGCGAAACCAGATGGCCAAACAATGGAGACATCAGGATTGACGACCACAAAATAATCTACGCAGGAGGCAAAAGCAACGAAAAAGGAGTCGGCCTAATTCTGGACAAAGAAATGAGAAAATGCGATCTTGGATACTGTCAGATTTCAGAGAGAGTCCTCTTGGTTAAACTGAGAAGAAGATCCTTCAGAATATCTATCATAGTAGCTTATGCACCAACAATACAAAGCACTGAGGAAGAGATAGAAACATTCTAGTCCATACAGGACAAAAGTCAAGAAATCAGAATAATAATGGGTGACTTGAATGCCAAAGTAGGCAAAGGTAGGGAAGGAGACACGACCGGCATTTTTGGATTAGAAGACCGGAACGAACGAGGGTAAAAATGGGTTCAATGGTGCATGGCAATGACCAGGTGATAACTAACGCCTGGTTTCAAAAACATCCACGACGTCTATGGATATGGAGGCGCCCAAGAGGTGAGACGAAGAACCAAATAGACTACATAACCATAAACAAGAGGTTAAAAAATACAGTGGTGCAATGTAAAACCTACCCAGGTGCCGAGAGCAGGCATCTGCAAACTAAGGGTAAAACCTCGGAGAATGAAGCACGGCACCGAGACACGCTCGTGAATAACCTCAAACACGCTCGTGAATGACCTCAAACTGCAGAAAGAATACACTAACAGCGTGAAAAACAAATATGAAGAAAAAATTGGACAAGGACATTCAAAATGGGACTCACTAAAGGAAGCGAGGGTGACAACAGCAAACAACGTTGCCCCAAAGGAAATCAGACGCAGAAGAAAAAACGAGTGGATGACTGAAGAGATCCTTGACATTATGTAAAGGAGACGGAAAATGATGCCAAGACACGGAAGATAATACAGGAAACTGCACAAGGAAATAAGGAACAAATGCAGATAGGCAAAAGAGGAATGGCTCAACGACAAATGCACAGAGGTAGAGAGACTGAGCAGGTCTAATAAAACAGACATGCATAAAGAGATAAGAGAACTGACAGGACAAAAAGCCTGCTCTTCAACAGGATGTATAAAAGCGAAGAATGGAACGATAATACTGGAGAAAAAGGAAATAAGCAATGGGAATAATATATAGAAGATTCTTTCAACGACAAGAGAGAGAAACCGATAATACGCAAAGATGAGGACGGACCGGAAATATTGAAGGCTGAAGTAGAAACTGCAATGGCCAAACTGAATAGAAACAAAGCAGTTGGTCCAGAAGGCATTGTAATAAATCTGCTGTTAGTTCTGGAAGAATTCGGTATAGAAAAATTTACGGAAATAATAAATGAAATTTATAATAGTGGTATAATGCCAGACGACCTATGCAAATTCATTTTCATAGCATTGCCTGAGAAGCCAGGTGCAAACAGGTGAACTACACCGAAGTATCAGCTTAATGAGTCACATTACAAAACTGATCGTCCGAATACTGATGAATAGGCCAAGAAATAGAATTAGGCTAGAGATAGAACAAGAACAGTGCAGGTTCGTTAAAGACACTGTGACAAGGAACGCCATATTTATAATTAGGATGCTCTCTGAAAGGGCAATACAAATGAAGAAGGACTTATACCTGTGATTTATTGATTATGCAAAAGCGTTCGACAAAATACGCCACAAAGAATTGATGGGGGACGCTCAGCATGTTCGATAAATTTGCAAAAGACATTAGGATAATTAAAAACCTATACTGGCAGCAAACTGCCTGCATAAGGACAGGTAACGAATTCAGCAGTTATACAAAGATAGAAAGAGGCGTAAGACAGGGATGTGTATTTCACCGGATTTATTTAACTTGTACCGTGAGAATATTTTGAGGACCCTAGATGTTATGCCAGGATTTGTCATAGGAGGTCACAATCTGAACAACATAAGATACGCAGATGACACAGTGTTGATTGCAGACACGGAAAAGAGACTGCAGGGCTTCATTCAGAAGATAGTTGAAGAGAGTGACATGAAGGGATTCCAAATAAACTGCAAGAAAAACGAATGCATGGTCATCAGCAAAAAGAACAACCCAAGATGTCAAATACAGGTGGTGGGTGTTATCAAGCAGGTACGAAAATTCAAATATCTGGGAAGTGTTCTGTGTTCTTAAGACACAGGAAACTTTCACTAGAAACAAAGAAGAGAGTACTGGATTGCTATGTGATGTCAGTTCTTCAATATGACAGCGAATGTTGGACAATATCAACAAAGATGAAAGAAAACCTTTAACCAGCTGACATGTGGTTTTACAGAAGGATGCTGCGGATATCGGACTGAGCATGTGAGCAATGACGAGGTTTTGAAAATGATGGAAACGAAAAGGAAAAAATACTGAGCATCAGGAAGAGACAACTAAACTTCCTTGGACATGCAATGAGGAAGGAGGGCTTGGAGAACCTGATACTAACAGGCCGTATAGAGGAAATAAGAGACAGAGGAAAGCAGCGGATAACATATTTAAGAGGCCTGAGCAGGTAAATGACAGAACGGGGACTGAGAGACGTTACAGGAGAAAGCGTGCTAAGAACAACCAGGTATAGGAAGACGTGAAAGTCCATGATCGCTTATGTCCTGAAGGGACAAGTTACATAAAAGAAGAAGAAGACTGAAAAAGCTGGCAAAAAAGACGAAAAATATATACAATATCGGAAACCTACCTGTAATATTAGCCGTTACATATATATACAGAGTGCAATGGGTAAATTGGAGTACAATCTGATAACACCAAAGATGAACTGAAAGCAAGAATTATGGCAGCATTCACCAACGTAAACAGCTAGAGCTCCCATAAGAACTGCAGAAGATTCCAAAGTCGTCAGGAGGTTGTAGTTGGAAACAATTGCGACTTTATTGAATAAATTTACTAATTATCATTTCCAGATATTTATGTATAATGTTGGCAGATACATATGTTAAAATGAGGTGTCAGTGTTTTTATTTATTTATTTTGCGTAATGTAGACGACAATTTATCCGTCGCATCATATGCTTCCATTCAAAATCCCCCGGGGCCTCAGATTTAACACGGATACCTACATCAAGTGCATTGACAGGGTAGTTTTTGCCCTGGATCAATAAGGTGATTGCTGGTAGACCCATTGTATGGCAACAAGACTCTGCACCATATCAGACAAACAGGAAACGTCATGGATATTAGACAAATTTTGACACTATATCACCCCTTACATCTGGCCACCAAACTCCCCAGACTGCAACCGCCATCATTATTATGTGTGGGGTGCAGTAGTGCGGGGACCAACTAAACTTCTTGTAACATCAAATATGAACTGAAGGCAAGTATTATGGCAGTATCCATCAACTTAAACAAAGAGAACACCCAGAAGATTCCGAAGTCGTCAGTAGGCTTTGGTTGTTGCTAATGACAATGTAATTTAAATAAATTTGCCCTTTAGTATTTCAAGATACCTTTGTTCAATTTTGGTAAATATATCTGTTAAAAGGAGGTGTCAGTGGTAATTTATTTTTTTAATCAATTTGACAACAATTTATCCTTCGCGTCTTGTATATTTACTGGCTTTAAACTAACTTACTGTTAAAAAATATATAAGAAAGTTTTGAATTTCTTCTTTACAAAACAATTAATTTGTCATTATATAACATTTACAGTAGGTTTTTCACTATTCTTCTAATAAATTCGTAATATGACGCATCACATAAAGCGAAGATTAGGGATAAAATGGAATTCCTTCGAGTATGAGGAAATGCAAACTGTCTTACTGCATATGGAATTAATTATAGAATTGCATATTTTCCATGGTCATTTACACGTTTCTTGTGCCATATGCGGAAAACGGTAAACTAGCATTCTTTTGTATTCTGTCAGCATATCGCATAATATGTTATACCCTCGAGCGCTGAAAGAAGCAATGGGAGTTGTTATTTATTATGAAAAAATAGTCCCTTAAACGTCAATGAAATGAAAGATAGCTAATTTTACACAAAAGTATTTCTGCAGAAAATAGGAAAAAAATCTACGATAGACATTGAATATATTGGTGGTTAAAACAAAAGAATTCTGATAAATTATGTAAATGTGTTTTCCATGTTCATATTTGCTTTAAATTCTAGGAATAATATCTTTGTATTTTTGTTCGTGATTTGTCAATGTTTGCAAATGTAAAATACAAGGATTTTCTTAATTGATTTTAAGCTACAATTTTGACAGACTTCACATTCTCAGAAAAACTGTTACATACATATACGCAACTGTTTGTGTGGGTGTTTGTGTAGGTGTACCTTTACGTTCTGTACATACTTATGTGTTTATACGTGTGTGAGTATGTGTATGCATTCGTACGTCTTAGAATGTTACATCTATCAGAATTGTATTATTCGCACATAGAAATAGTAATGGCGTTTGTCATAAGACTAATGTGTAATGACACAAGTGTCTTTTGTTTACTATCTCCCGTTATAAAACAGAAACAGGCTTCTTGGAGTTGTGGATAGACAGATAATATGAAACTTGATTTAAGATCATTACAATATATTCTCATTACAATATATTTTATTAGATTAGGCAGATGATGCTCGTTGTCACTGCGTAAGTTTTTTTCTTTACTAGTCAAACCTGTAATAGTATTTGTCTAGAAGCCTAATATGCAAGTAAATGTCTTTTGATTTTCATGAAATAGGAACAAATCTTGGGATTGTAAATGAACAAAGTTTTGCATTCGTATCACGGATTATATATAATACAAACATACACACACGTGTACATCCATGAAAGAAACAAAAAAGTCTATCTAATTCATTTTTATTGCATTCTTTAAATTAGATGTTGCGCATGGCAATCAAAATGTGGCTCAATTAACAGATGTTTAAGGATTCTTATTTATTCAAATACATTCTAAGATCTACTTTCTTACTTATTTAGTATACTTTTATTATATAATTAGAATAAATTATATATATATATATATGTATGTGTGTGTGTGTATATATATATATAAATATATATATATGTGTATATATATATATAAATATATATATATATATATATATATATATATATATATATATTAGAATTAATATAGAGTAGTTTGGCGTTAAGCTGAGTAGTGTTATTGCAGTCATATATTTTAGTACATTCTATAGAAATTACTATATATGAGAATAATATTAGGCAAATTACTGCCAGTATGACAAAATTGAAAACACTTTAGCGTAAAGGGTTTGATCATGTAAAAGGACATTATAAGACTAAAGTATTGTTTTTATTATTGAAAATATATATTTATCATGGAACGGTGAGGCATAACCGTAAACGTCAGTTATAAAATATAAAATATAAAATTAACTAGAAGCGCCAAATATATGAGAACACTATATTATTTTTTTAAGTTAAAAAATGGTTTCAAATTTTAAACATATTGACGTTTGTTGTATCTAGGCGCAGAGTTTTGGCAATTTCATTCAATTTCCAACGTTTTTGTTTTTGTTTTTCGATATTTTTTCTCATTCAATTACAATATATATTTATAGCAAAACACGTCATAAACAGCAGAAATTTTGTTGTTGTATTGAGTGTTGACTGTTTTAATGCATTATAAGCTCGCACTCTCTATAGCATTTAAAGTTTCTAAAGTTCATATACAACAAATCCCGCAAGCCTTCTCTCTGCAAACAGGGAGATTGCTTGCTAGATTTTAATGTTATTGGAATCGAGTTTTCCTTGAACCTTTGTTCCCGCTCATTATCATCTTTTATTTTCTACGCTTACATAAATTTCCCAGAAATAAACTTGATAATGTCTGGGACGAAACCGGTTGTTTACTTTAGATTTTAATATAAATATATCATCCAAATTTCACTTATTCCTCGCTATTCATAAGTTTTGTACTACGAAGAAATTGTGTATATATATATATGTGTGTGTGTGTGTGTGTGTGTGTGTGTGTGTGTGTGTGTGTGTGTGTGTGTGTGTGCGCGCGTATTCATCTGCAGGCATTCTTGTTTTGCTGTATGGTAGCTCACCTGTACGTGGTCGTGTTTTTTTGGAAGCATTAATATGAGGTAAATGGATACAAACTAGCTCATTAGATTTAGTTACATGTTAATATCTAGGGTGATTCTTTTTCTCCCTGAAATTATGTCAGCCGAATGAAAAATATGGCCAGTTACAAAAAAATTAATACAACTAAAAAACAGCGGAATACAATCAATAATTACTAGTAAAATACATATATTGTATGAGACAATAAAGTCATCTATTTTTCCGGAAGAAAACCTGTACTGCTGAAAAAAAAATTTCCCCGATGTCCATACATGAAGACTAGTACCCTTTTAGACGTTTATTGCTTCATTTCCTGCTCCGTTTACTCCAAAATGCAATGTAGTAGAAAAACATAACCATCAAAGCAAAAAAAAAAAAAAAAAAAAAAAAAGAAATTGATATTTATTGACGATAACGAAAAACTCTAGATAGCATTTTATATTGAATCTAACTGTTGCTATGCCAATGATAAAAAAGCACCAAAACAAAAATAAGATCGATGCTAATAATTCATAGGTATTACCAAACTTTTGACATGCGCCTATACGTTGTGTTTTCTTTGCCTGGTTAAAAGTAAAATAAAAGAGACTGCCTACCTGATATTCCTTCGTATCGCCACCATGCGGACCATGCCGAAGAAGGAGAGCCAACTGAAAAAGAAGAACAAATAAGACCAAGTAATTAAGTGGTTCCTTCAAGATTTATCAAATGGCTGGTAATTGAAAAGCTGTTTGAAAAGAAGACATGGAAAAAGCCAAACAAAGAGACAAAACGTTTAACGGGCTGTGAGAGGAAATGAATCCGTAAATCTGATGAGGAAGGAAATGATAGAATCAGAGAAAAACTTTACTGACTGAGAAAGGAGAGAAAAAAAAATATGATAATTATGAAGCAACACAAAAAAAATGCAGATACATACATACAGACATACATGCCGAGATGGCAATAGGCAGTCTGAGATAGAGAGAATGGTAGATATAGTGGTAGATAGATAGATAGATAGATAGATAGATAGATAGATAGATAGATAGATAGATAGATAGATAGATAGGTGAAAGGAGGGAAAGACTTATTAGGAAATTGAGATAGCGTGATATAGATATTTTTTAATTGTTTCACCCCAAGCAAAGCGGTACAGACACTGATGTACAGTAGGCTACATGAGAGAGCAAAAATTTAGGGAAGAAGAGAGCGAAGAGAACCAGTTATAGGGGGTGGCAAAGAAAGGGCAAAGGAAGGATGGGAACACAGCACAGTTGTAAACACAGTTGCGAAGGTTGAGAGAAAGGAAGAGAACAATATACAGGGGGTGATGTAGAAAGGACTGGAGTCAAGTGGATAAGAGAATGGGAATTGACATTGCATTTAAATTCCTGGAGGTTGTAGCCGTCCGGAAAGCACATATATGAAAGGGAGTTCTACAGGCAGGAAGTGCAAGAAAAGAAGCAGATAGAGCAGAATTCCCGCCAGCAGTTGTTTGATTTAACTGTAAAATGGTAGGATCTTGTTGCCAGTCTGGTTGCACGAGTAAATTCTTACTAGATAGGCACTAGTAACCTAAGTACGTCAGAGCAGAAGCCATGAAAGTATTTGTATAAGAGACAGAGGGAAGCCACATCTCATTGGTGAGAAAGTGGCTGGAGTCGAGTTGCCTGGTCTGAACCGATCTCATTACAATTTCTCCTTTGGAGCCTGTCGAGTACACTGAGATGAACAGCAGGGTCGCCTGACCAGATATGACAACAGTATTTTATGCGTGGTCGGAGGAATGATTTGTATATTGTGTGCAATATAAATTCGGACAGAAAAACACTTTCTGGCCCGACAAAGTGACCCAACCTTTCTAGAAGTGGATTTAGCTATTGACTCAATGTAATAATTACACTTGAAGTCGAAGTATAGGGTTAGGCCGAGGAGGAGCAGTGTATTGCTTTCAGGGAGACTCGCCTGGTTCATGCTTAAGAGGGCCAAGAGAGATTGCCTCTGATAGGTTGACATAACTGTTTCGTTTTAGAAGCATTGAAATTTACAAGGCACTTCTTACCCCATTCCTCTACTCTCAAGATCAGCAGCGAACTCGCCAGATTTCTTACTGGTGCGGGAGTAAATGGTAGTGTCATCTGCGTCGATGTCTACTTGGGATTTGATCACGTCTGGAAGATCATTTATGAAGATCAGAAAGAACGTCGGGCCTAGGATAGAGCCCTGGAGGACACCGGCGTTCGTGTGATAGAATGTGGAGGCATGCCCATTCAAGATGACATTCATTATACCGTTATATAGAAAAAATTGGATCAGATCAAACAAGCGTCCAGTGACACCTAGGTGTATGAACAAAGATTACTGGCAATGACTTAATTGCATATAGATGTTCGGTAGACAAGAATCTAACCAGGAATTATTCAATTCATTCTTGTATGTTTAGTAAGTAGTGCTGTGAAAGTTGTAGCTGCGGATTTAAGTAGACTACTGTAGAGTTAACTGATGGGAGAAAGTTATGTGGGCTGTTACCGCTGTGGGTCGCATTTTGTATTTGTAAATGGGACATTGAACATTGCCATATATATTGAAATTATGGCTCAATTAATTTAGATAGAATTTCAACAACTGTGGTATCAGGGATAATGGTTCGCAATTGTCAATCGAATAGAGTTCTAATTCCAGATGGATTCGTTATATGCATAAGATTAACCACATATCGCAACAGGTTGTAGTAAGTCAATACAGAAATGCAAACAAAGCTACACAGTGACTCACTTTCTATAAAAAATTCTAAGGGGCTAGTGATGAAAAGACTAACAAAAAACTGCATCCAGTAATATAGACTCAGATTGAGAGGTTGTGAGTAGCATGGAAACACCTCTTAGATGCAGTTTTTCCCAAGTAAACTCTCACCAGAGTGATAAAACATCTTCGTAATCTTCGTAATCGCCATTAGATTCATCCAACTCATCGGCATTATATTTTGTTTTATTTTAAGACATATCAACTTCAATTGGTTATTTAATAACCACATTATGCCTTCGTTCATCTTCTCAAAGGGCACCAGACTCAACACAGAGGAATTACATAGTGTCTTGAGAAAGTAATGCTGCCCTGGATAAAAAGGGTGAAAGAACTTATGTCTAGAAACACGACCCAGCAGCATGCCACACAAACAGGAGCACGGCTGTCAGACAATTTCTGTGACTATATCGCCCCTAAAACTGGCCAAACTACAATCCTCATCATTATTATGTGTAGGGCAAAGCGGCGCGAGATACCAACAAAATTCCTCATGACACCAAAAATGAACCGATAGCAAGGATTAGCATTCACTAACTTAAGTAAAGAGTTAGTTAAGAAGTGTTACAGGAGATTTTGAAGTTGTATAGATTTCGTGATTGAAGATAATGGCGATTTTATTGAAGAAATTAACTCTTTAGTAATCCAAGAATGTTTGTGCAAATTTTAGTAAATATATTTGTAAAAGTGAGATGTCTACTGCTTTCATTTTTGTGTGATTTAGACAATTTATCCATTTCACACACACACATACACACACATACATACATACATACATATATATATATATGTGTGTGTGTGTGTGTGTGTGTGTGTGTGTGTGTGCGTGCGTGTGTGTGTCTGTGTGGTTGTGTGTAGGGGCGCGAGGCATGCACGAGTGTGTAATTAACATAATCTTTTAAACTGAAATCATTTTTTTGTTTTTTCCCTTGTGGGTTGTTTATCAAGATATACTCTATTATATAACATTTTCAGATGGTATCATTATACCTGATATTTTTCAGTGAGCCATGGGAAATGTCAAGTAAGTAGAAAGATAAAAAGTTTAATAATCTGTCCAACTTCAATAAATGTTTATTCACTGTGTAGACCTTCACATATATAGACCCAGATTGATACATTGTCCACTATTCGTTTTTTTTGGTTGCTTTCTTTTCTTCCTTCCCCGGCAATATTACTTTTACCAATTATAAATTAAATCCATTTTATTTTTAATCCCTACATTTTTTTAATTTTTAATTTTATTTCTAAATTTTAATTTTAGATTGTTCTTTTTTTATTTTATTTTATTTTAATTAATATAAATTTTAAAAAATTCAATTTTTAATATTAGAAAATTTAAAATTTTACGTTTCATGATTTACGTCCCTTGATTTCTTCTCCTTATCATTTTTAATATTTTTTATTTGAATTTTAAATTTTAATTGAAATTTTTTATCTACATGTACCTTAGAATATTTAAACTTTTAATATTAAAGAATCAGTAACTTAACTTTATAAGATTTAATCCTCATGAACATCGACTGAATTTAAATTTAAATCTATTAAACTGTCAGTTTAAAATATTCACTTGATGATTACGTAAGGTATAAAGCTCCAAGTTGTGCCATAGGCGTAGGCTAATATGTATATTTATTAATATTTTATATAATGCAGATATGTTCATACATTGAGCGCTATTTTATTAATACCTGAATAATAATACTATACATATGTGCAACCTTATTTATTAATTTAGTCAATTTTTATATATATATATATATACAAACAAACGCAGACACATATATAAACAAAGGCAGCAATGGGCAATTTGTCAGCATTTTTTATTTTATTAATTTTGCGCATGCGCGTATTTTGTTTTTGTTTTTTGGGGACTGCACACTAGGGTGATTAGGGCGCCATCTGTGAGAACCATGACGCAATTCACTATATCAGAATTTGGAAACGGAATGCTGTAGCGTTGGAATTTGCGCTCGAAATTACAATACAAACAATTCAGAGACTTTGGATGTCAGTTTGAGGATTTTGGAAGGATTCGCAAAAAGTTGCTAAGTCTCCCACACTACAGCCCCTTGAATTTTATGGGTTAATTATTTCAAGATACATTTTGTAATTCTGGTAAATATATATGTATAAAAAATGTCTGTCTTATTTTCATTTTCACGTTAAGTGTTACAGAAAGTTGTATATTTAAGCATGAAAATAATTACACAAGTATATATATATATATATATATATATATATATATATATATATATATATATAAAGTGACAGATACAATATTCTCATAGTTGATTAGCAATGATAAACTTTATATGTATTTTACAGCCCTTCAAGACTGTCTTTTCTAAAACACTCACCTTTCAGTCTTGATACATTTCTAGATGTCAATTCCTTAAATATATACAATGTAATCTATATGACGTATGTGACATCAGTCTTTGGACCGTTACCCTGCGACTGTGGGCAACAGAGAAAGGGGACATGGAACATCATGACATTAAACAACTGCGGACAACAAGAGAATGTTAAGCAGGTGATGAACAGACTGAACATCAATATTCTGGGAATATGCGAAACCAGATATAAGCAAACAACATCGCCCCAAAGGAAATTAGGCGCAGAAAAAAAACGAGTGGATGATTGAAGAGATTCTGGACATAATGCAAAGGAGGCAGAAAAATGATATCAAGACATGGAATGGATTACAGGGAACTACATAAAGAAATAAGAAGAAAATGTAGACAGGCTAAAGAGGAATGGCTCAATGACAAATAGGCAGAAGTAGAGAGATTGAGCAGGAATAATAAAGTAAACATGCATAAGGAAATAAAAGAACCGACAGGACAAAAAATCTGCTCTTCAACAGGATGTATAAAATCCAAGGATGGAACAATCATTTTGGTGAAAGAGGAAATACTCCAACGATGCGTACTATATATAAAAGATCTTTTCCACGACAAGAGAGAGTAACCAATGATACACAAAGATGAGGACGGACTGGAAATATTAAAGTCTGAGGTGGAATCTGCAATCGCCAAACTGAATATAAACAAAACAGCTGGACCAGACGGCATAGTCATAGAGCTGCTGATAGCCCTGGAAGAATTTTTATAGAGAAAATTACAGAAATAATAAATGAAATTTATAATAGTCATGTCATAGCAGATGACCTCAGCAAGTCTATCTTCATAACACTACCTAAGAAGCCAGGAGCAAACGAGTGCAAACTCCACAGAACCATCAGTTTAATGAGCCATATAACAAAACTGATCGTCCGAATCCTGAGGAATAGAACGAGAAGAAGAATCAGGCCAGAGAGAAAACAAAAAAAGTGAGGTTTCGTCAAAGACACTGGAACCAATAATGCTATATTTATGATTAGGATGCTCTCTGAAAGGGCAATAGAAATGAAGAAGGATTTATACCTGTGTTTCATTGATTATGCGAAGGTGTTTGACAAAATACGCCTCAAAGAACTGATGGAGACGTGGAAGGCCATGATCGCTTACGTCCTCTAGAGGCAGATCACATAGATGAAGATTTCAATCACACATCATCATCATCTTTAATAAGAGCAACGATAACTCCATCAACTGGGTTATTTTGACTTAAGATTCTTAAGAAAAAAATCATTGTTTTCCATGGAGGAAGCTATGATAAACAACTCCACATTTTTTATGATAATTTATTAATAATAAAGGAAAAGAACGAATATGAATATCTGCATCTTGTACGGTTATGGCGTTTCAAAAATCTTAAGCACGGCTGTGCATTGAGATAATTGGATGCTCTATGACAGACGCCGCAACACTCATATACTCCCAAATTAAGTACTATACGTGATACACGCTTAGGCGATAACGTCTCGAAAAAACATAACGCTGGGTACAGGATTTTATCACAGTAGGTTACTATTACTTTCTACAGTAGTCTGGTTGCCAACCAAGGCTATAATCCCTAATTTTTACTGTAATTTAACATATAGATGAAGGGAAAAGCGATTAATAAGAGTATTTGCGCATTAGTAAATGCAACGAATTCAACTGGAATTCGAATTCGGCTCTCCGATTTCTTGTTTTGAGCCAACATCCACTGCACCACTCACTACACCAGGTTTAGTTATCTTATTTAATACTCAAATAATATTCAGAGTCTATATACCGGAACCATATTTAAGCTAATTAAGTAATTTAAATATTAACATTTTGTTCATTTGAAGCTGGTAAAAAAAAATCACAAGTTAATTATACTATTTCTTACAACAGGTAACCAAAGATATTACATTTGAAGAAAATATCTTGTGCGAACAAGAAGAGTTGAATAATTAACGTGACTAATTCGAGAAACCATAAAAGAATATTGATGTTATTTAAGCGGTGAAAGACATATATAATTCTTCTTCTTCTATATGCTATGCCCTGTCAGGAAGTAGGCGATCATGCCTTATCCCTGGTGGCTCTTAGCCCGCTTTCTCCTGTTACACTACACAATGCCCGTTGTCATCCACCTGCTCAAGCCCTTCAAATACGTTATCTACTGCTTTCCCCTGTTCCTCTATCCATCTATCTGACCTGTATCAGAATCTCCAAGCCTTCTTTCTCATCACATGTCACAGGAACTTTAGCTGTCGTTTACTTGCGCTCAGCATTGATTTCTTTTTCGTTTCCATCGTTTCCAAAACATCATCATCGATACATGATATTCAGAGCATCCTTCTGTAGAACTACATTTCAGTTGCTTCGAGATTTTCCATCATCTTTGATGATATTGTCCAGCATTCGCTGCCATATTGAAAAACAGACATCACATAGCAATCCAGGACTGTCTTCGTTGTTTCTAGCGATATTTTCCTGCCTTTTAATTCTCTACCTAGCTTCTGGAATGCGTCTTTTGCTATGGCAATTGGCTTTCAGATCTCTGTGTCGCATTTTTTGTCATCTGTTAGAACACTTCCTAAGTACTTAAATTTCTGTACCTGCTTGATTTTAATATGCCCAACCTGTAATTGGCATTTTATGTTCCTCTGCTTGCTGATGACCATACATTCAGTTTTTATGTGGTATATTTGTCGTCCTTTCTTTCGACTTTATTCATGTACCATGATCTGCTTATCATGTTGTTCAGATTGTGATCGCCAATTTCTTGTCCGTATGCAAGCAGTTTGCTGCCAGTAAAGGTTCTTGATTACGCTAATATCTTTACCAAATATGTCGAGGTTGCTGAGCATTTATAGAAGTTCTTTGTCGAAAGCTTTGGCATAGTTTACAAAACATAAATAAACGTCCGTTTACATTTGTATCGCCATTTTTGATAGCATTCTAAGCATGAATATCGCATTCCGTTTTCCAGTATTATTGACGAAACCGCGTTGTTCTTATTCCATATCCGCCTGATTCTGCTTCGCGCACAATTAATCAAGATTCAGTCAATGAATAACGTTATATGGCTCATGAAACTGATTGTTCGGTGGAGTTTGAATTCGTTTGCGCCTGGCTTCTTAGGCAGAGCTATAAAAATTGATCAACTAAGGTCATCTGGAATTGCTCTACTGTTGTATATCTTCATTTATTATTTCCATAATTTTCTCTATGCCAAAGTTATCTAAGGTTGTCAGCATCTCTATTATGTCTGGTCCAGCTGCTTTTTTTCCTATTCAGTTTTGCAATTTCACTTCGAAATTTAGTATTGTGCTATTTCCGGCTTTATTTCATGAACCAAATTACGTTATTTTCCGTAACATTGTCTGTTTAAATTTGTTTAAATTACAATGCATTTAAGAGTAGAGAAAATTATTTACGAGAAATAAAAAATACGTATATAAAGCATGATTTGGCTTTGTTTAGACTGTAAAATCTTTTGTGTTCGAGTGGTTTAGGACACACTATATCAGTTGGTGGCTTCCCCGATGTTGTAAGATGTTGCAGGTGGGAATCCTGTCTAATGTCCCAAATTTTCCTTGCAAAATTCCTCATAAATATTCAGGCCGATATTTCGATCGTGTTCAGTGTTCTTTGATAACTGATTGAACTTAAATAAGAAATTCGATTTCGTCTGATCCATATTAACCCGAACAGCAGATCAAACATAAGAACATGGAAGAGCTCAAATCGAAATCGACGCGCTTTCTCTGGGACAATCGATGCAACAGTCATAACATTATTACGGTGGATTTATGACTCATTGAATATTCTAAAGAAATGGACTTGTGTCGGATTTAGAATAATCAGAGGAATTGAAAACATTTGAGAATGTCTTCGTTCGACGCTGGTATAAAAGCAACTTGAAGAAACAATAAATTTAGATCTGTCATTATATAATATATCATTTACAGTAAACTTTCAAATTTATCTCGATGCGTGTGGCTGTGAATGTGCCAACTTGTCGCTCTTCATGAACGTTGAACAGGCATTTTATGTCCCTCCATTAAGCTTAAATTTAAAGATTCTTAGTTTGCAAATTATTTCCTAGATTAAAAATCGAATTTGATTCCAGTCGGGAGAAGCATTCTCTTTAGTTGGAATTTAGATCTCTAGATGGTTAGCTTTTGATTCAAATTATTATTTATTAATTTAACTGCTAAAAAATCAGAGCTTCATCTTTATCGAAGTAAAAATCTATTAATAATTAGAGTTTGAGTTTTGTTTAACGGCAAATAAACTTCTGCAGGTTATTTAATACGAAAAAAGGTGGAGTTTTCAGTTTTTTTAAAAGTTCGTTTAAAGTGAAAAGCTTGATTTCGTCAGATTTTGAACCTTATTGTTTTTATTCTTTTTTTATTTTAGAAAAATGAAAATGTCTTCTACTTTTCTCTTCAAAAATATTTTGATGAGAATATTTTTTCTTCAAAAATGTGTTATGGTAATAATTTGTTTCTTCAAAAATGTATCTTTGGAAATATTTTTCTTTAAAAATGTATATTTTCCTATAAAAAGTCTCTTTTTATGCATATACTTTTATAAAGTGTATTTTTATACTTTCATCATGTTTTGGGCCCATTTTGGGGGTTAACAATTTGCTTAGAGTTGGGACACTAACAGGTACTACCACTTTGGGTTATGGTGGACCTGAGAACAACAGCAATTAAGATGTGGTTCTATACTCCTCACAGCCTCTCAGTCAGAGGCCTTTCAATCGGATACATTTCACCGTCATACCCAGGACCTAATAAAAACATTGTAGGATTAATATGCTGAATATTTTTAATTTTACTCGCTCACTTTTCTTTTCTCCAGACTTTAAATTAGAACATATTTTGTCCTCCGCATCTTTTGACAAACCTTTCAACGATCTGATAACCATTCGTAAACATTCTCAAACCTACAAACCTTGATAAACCAATATCATCATCGGTTATGTATATCATCACGTGCATCATAATAAATCCTATATTGCATTGATAATGTGCCTAAGAGAACGAAACGCGTCGGCTAAATACAGTTTTTTCTTTTGTTTTTTCAATTCATGTTGTTTCTTCTACAGAGCCACTCTATCTGATAACGTATATATATATATATATATATATATATATATATATATAGAGAGAGAGAGAGAGAGAGAGTGAGAGAGATAGAGAGAGAGTTTAGGCTACAGTATCAGCAGAAGTGGCA
Source organism: Ascarosepion bandense (assembly GCA_037127315.1). NCBI lineage: Eukaryota > Metazoa > Mollusca > Cephalopoda > Sepiida > Sepiidae > Ascarosepion > Ascarosepion bandense. The sequence goes on from JBBBDQ010000555.1 coordinate 9,099,714, forward strand.
ACTGAGGGGGTACGTTGTAGCAATAGTAGCCCAATGGGCTTTTTCAAGATACATCCTTTCAAAAAACAAATCTATGTATATGGTCGAAATATCTCAATACCTAGCGGCAAGTGCTTCACTCCATTAAAGCAGTAAGTAGTACTCTTGCTAAACAAAGAAGACAACTACTTACGGATCGAAGGGAGAAAAGTACTTCAAGTTTGAGATGGAATGCAAAAGTATACATCTGCTATGTAGACATTTATAATCGATCTGTGTCATTAACGAAAGGCGTACTTTGCCCACAGGTATATTTTTTTATTCTATTCCTGTTTTTTGGAATAAATATTTCATAATGTTTCAACATGTATATTTGATTTCGTTGTGTATCATTTTGTTCAAGACAATTTTGGTAATATAGATACCTGTTCAGTCAATATTCACACCAGTCTACACACATTTTAATGTGCAAGCATTTTTTTAAAATTCTATTGAGAGTCGATGATGGCCTAAACTAACGAGCTAGCACTGAGTAGTTTGATTGTAACTATTGTAAATCTCTCTTCCTACTCCTACAAATTCAAGACACACAAATGTGTGAAGTCCATTGACAGAAAGCAAGTCGTACGAAGATGCCAGATAGTCACTTAGTCAGTTGAGTGCCATACATGAGACACGCTTGGGCAGATAATTATCCCGCAGTAGGTTGCCATTACATTCTGCGATAGACTGGTTGCCAGCGAAGGCTATAAAACTCAATCTGTCCTGTTATTTAACCCATAGCTGGAGTGAATAAACCGATTATAAATTTTCCCAAGTGAATGCAAGGAATTCAACTGCAATTCAAACTCGGATTCCCGATTCCTTGTTCCTAGCCAATATCAACTGCACCACAACATCCTGCCAGATAGTACAGAGTCATTAACTGCCTCTGGGTCTCTTTTCCAGATTTTTCAGGCTGGTTTGAATTCAGAAATTTCCTTCTCCTAGACCGATTGCCAATCAGGGCTATAGAACCAGACTCTCCCGTTATTTACTCAAGGCAGTGGAGAAAAGAGATGTATTCATATCTTTACTAAAGGGTATTAAGCACGTAAGTGAATGTAATAAGTTCAACTCGACACTAAAATTAGGCTGACAGCGCTGCTATTAACCGTGTCTCCATATCACTTATGTTAATACATGAGACATGCACTATTTTAAATTCCTTGCATGCATTTTGTTTATTTTGATGACTGCACAATCTAGTAGGGTCAGTTGGGCACCGTTTGTTTGAAAAGACGTAGTATGATCAATTCATTCCGCGAGAAATTTTGAAACAGCATGCAACACAACTTGAGATTCGCTCCGGAAGCTCTAATTATGATAACAATGCAGGTGATTAGGAATGAGTTGAACGCGTTTCACGTTGATTACGAAGGTACGGCAGTTCGGAAAACTCACTCTGATCATGATAAGAAAAATTCTCAAAGTTGTTAGCAAGAGCCTCAGATTCGATGTCTTACATTAAGTGCCTTGACAAGGTAGTGCTGCATGAGTCATAAGGATGGCTGCCGGAAAAATCCATATTTAACCACTGGACTCTGTACCATGCCACGCAAGCTTGGGAGCCCAGTCATAGCTGCAAGACAATTTCTGTGACTATATTCCCGCTTACAACTCCCGAGACTGCAGCCACCTTAATTATAATGTGTAGGGCGAATTTAAGTGAAAGAAAATGCCTGGTAACACCAAAGATGAACTGAAAGCAAGGGTTATAGCAGTATTAGTCAAATTAAACAAGGTGGCCATCCAGACGAGTTACAGGAGATTCTAGAGTCACCATGAGTCCAAAATTGAAACCAGTGGCGATCTTATTGAATAAATTTACTCTTTAGTATTTAAAGATATTTTAGTGTAATTTTGGTAATTATGGCCGGGTCATTGAGATGTCAGTATTATTTTCATTTTTGCATATATTAGACGACAAATTATTTCACCCTATATATGTATATATAAATTATTTCACTTATTTCACCATATATATATATATATATATATATATATATATATATATAGTCTAGATTTGGAAATATTTGTATACATAATTATATTCGTCTTTGTGTAGGTTTTAAATCATTTCATCGCAAGCAAAGTGATGAAGCTACTAAGATGGAATGAGTAACTGGCCGTGAAAAAATTTACAGGAAGAAATATACTAAAGCAAGAGGACAATAAAATTGATAAGACATATGATAACGATTGAAATTGCATTTAATTTTCTGAAGTTGATTTGAAAATAAGAATCCGGAAGATTAAGCAAGAAACGTAAGAGAGAAGTCATTGGATTCACTAGATTTGAAATATAACCTGGTTAAAAACTAACGAAAAACTATTTTAACAAGTACTGGGAGAGGCTACGTGACTAAGAGGAACTTTTGTAAAATTCGATCGTTCTTACATGCCTATTAAATAAAATATTCAAATAATATCTTGAGCAGCAATTCATATATATATATATATATATATATATATATATATATATATATATATATATATATATATTATAAATTATAGTTTAGAACATGTACAAATTACAATCTACTGCAAATTGTACATTTTGTTATGTCATTGAAAGCATAATGTTTCGTCAAGTAGTAAAAGCAATTTTTTAAAGAGGGATTGGAAAGTCGCTTCCTTGTATTAGTAAATTTTTGTGTGCGTGGTAAAGTACATCGCACACAAAACTTTACTAATACAAGGAAGCGATTTACATAGAGAAAACGTAAAAAATGTGAAATCAGAATTGGGGATTGTAAAAGAGACATTGAACAAAAAGAGGAAAACGGGAGAGAAAGAAAGAAGTAAATGAGGTATAGTGAAAAGGTTCAGAGAATGTCGCCAGTTTTAACAATAGAAAATAAAGTATGGTCATATACAGATTTTGAATAACTTTAACAATGAGGAAGAAGTAAAAAATGCATAGGGGTAGGAGGATGTAAGAGAAGATGGGCGAAGAAGAGAGAGGTGTGAGAGACAGCATAACCAGCCAAGTGGTAGGTTCATAGTAGATAAACAAACTGGTCGGGAATTGGTAGTGGATAAACATATCTGTAATAGTGACGTATAAATATATAAATATTCATAGCTCTATTTCTATATTGAGCACTGTTTGAAATTGATGTTTTGAACGTTGTTAATATTTTCCTCGTTACTTATTGACTTGGAAATATATATATATATATATATATATATATATATATATATATATATATATATATTAATTCTTTGACAAAATGAGTGTGAGTTTTGAATATATTACGCTACTTTATTTCCTGAAGATTCTTAAATATGCATGTTAGGAAATATCTTGTATTATGTGTAAATGTAATCAGATTACATTTTTAGAATTATAGTTCAGTGTTCATGCCTTAACTCTGGAGCTCCTTCAAAAAATCGAAAGTCGTAAAAGCAATATTATTTCGACATAATCGATTCGATTTCAATCATTTTATCTCCACCATAATGTAGCTCCTCTTTATTTTTTCGATAAATGCTGTCATGGTCATTGTTCAGAAGAATTCTTCGCTGTTTAGTTTCTTGTATATATAAAATTGTAATTATTATAAATATCCATTCGGACTTAATTTTTAACATATGTTAGTGTTATTACTACCCCTGCCAGAAAATTATACGTATGGGAACTAGTTAGAACTTCATAGAGACCCAGAGGTATTATGGTGACTGTAGTAAAAGTGTTAAATAAGAATGCTTTAGTTTAAGAAATACTGTGGTATTTGGGGGTCAGTAATCAAGATTAGCTAAGTTTAAGGTAAGGCAAATTGAAAACCACCCTTTTTCTATCCATTTTTAGATCTTGTGCCACATTTTCCTATTTTTCAAAGTAAATATTACTCTTCCCTATGTGAGTTTTATGTATTTAAACCTAGTGCTAGATTGACGGCAACGACTAATCAATACACATGTGAGTTGGTTAGACATAACCGTAAATTCTATGATAACAGTTTATTTTCTTGCACTTTTTGTTTATGGAACTCTTTTTCGGCTCCATGACTACCAGCCCTATTTGATCTTCAAAACATTAAACACAACTCTTTTTTACTGTACCCCTGATTAATCTTCCTTTGTTCTTGCTCTTTAATAATGTTTCTCATTTCCAATTGTTCTATAAGCCCTTGTGATATAGTGGCTTTACAACCTTGATTGAGCTGAAACCAATAAAAAATTATTTCGTGTGTTTCACTTGTAGAATTCTTTTTCAGTCAATGTTTCAAATGTTATATATCGACAAACAACAAACACGCATATATATAAAAATATAAAGTTATATTTTTATTAATGACGATGAACCGTGTAGCATAGGGAACAGAGAATTGAGAGAGCGCGCTTCTAATGGGTTGACGGGAGTGTAGTCTTATCTGTTGTGTCTCTCTTCACCGGCCGATCTCTGTTGCTCCTCTACTGGCGAATCCGTGTGCCGAGGTCTTTTTATAATCTTCTAGAACCGGGACTTTTTCTTCCGGTTTTGCCTCGCCCACGCACGCCCAAGTAATTCTCAGAGACACCTGTTCTGTTTGCCTCTGTAGCCATTTCCGCTGCTGCCGGAAATAAGGTCAAACGACATCCGTTCCTTTCAACGACCGGAAACACCCTCGCTTGCATCAGCCTTCCTCGGGTGGGACCAGATTGTTATATTACACAAAGATTCAAATAAAATATCAGTAGTTTTCTTCTGTTCAAAAACATTGTTTTATGCTAGATTCCCAGCCACATTAGTTTCAGAAGAAAAGAAAATGTAGATATAGCAGCTAAAAGATCAATAAACATCAACATTAATGATATAAAACCCCACACAGATTAAAAACCTTTAATTAACAACTTTATTACGACCAAATGGCAAGAGTTGTGAAACACCTGCAAAAATAACAAACTCTACAAAGTTAAACCCATCCTCATAGAATGGATAGAAGTTAAAATTTTCAATAGGAAAATGTCAAAAAGAGAAGTAGTAATGACTAAACTTCAAATAGGCCACACCGCTGTCCCCCATTCACACCTACTAAAAGGTGAGGTGGCACCAATTTGCATTCCATGTCAGGAGCTCTACACAGGGAAACATATACTAACACGCTGCATAGCTCTTGAACAAATGCGATTAAGGTACTATCAAGAAAATAATCTGAAAGATATCTTCAACAAAGTTGATCCAAACGACCTTTTATTACTTCTAAAAGCAACAAAATTATATAACAAAATATGGTTGCAAAAGAAGATAGGATATAAACATCACACATTAAATGACAACACCTAAGATGGTTCAGCTACGAATATTTCTCATGTTTGGTTGGTTAGCGTAATTCTGCTTTTAAGTCGCAAAGTTCGCTGTACCATCATTCGCGCATATTGGAGAAGCTTAAGATGATTCAGTTTCTTATATTTCTCATGTGGGAGGGTTTGCTTAATTCTGCTGTTAAATCCCAATTTTTGCAATACTATCATCTGGGTACGTAGCAGAGATAGGCTTAGAATGATTCAGCTGCATATTTTTCTCATGTTAGGATGTTTTTTATTCTGAATTCAAATAGGCCACACAGCTGTCACCCATTCACACCTACTAAAAGCTGAGGAGGCACCAATTTGCTTTCTATGTGAGGAGCTCTACACAGTGAAACATATACTAACAAGCTGCACAAATGCGATTAAGATACTATCAAGAAAACAATTTGAAAGACATGTTCAACAAAGTTGACCCAAATGACCTTTTAGAATTTCTAAAAGCAACAAAATTATATAACAAAATATGGTTGCAAAAGAAGATAACATCACACATCAAATCACCACACATCTTATTATATCTCGACAGCAATAGACTCACAAAAGATCAACAAGCAGTAAAGAAAAAAAAAAGAAATTCTTCAGCATTAAATGATCCAAAAGAGTAGATATGCTGATAAAACAAACAATTAAACTAAATCTATTGTCCTTTCTCCTTCGTAATGTTTCTCTTTCTTTTTTTTCTTTTTTTTTTTTTGCACTCACTAACCTTATGTGTCTAAGTGGCTTTAATGCCTTGCAAGGGATGATAAGTTTCAAAGAGGAAGAAGTAACTATTTTAATCTTTAATTTTTACTAGTTAATTCGTTGTTTGAGCATTAATTTTATTTTTTTATCGCCCACTTTTCTTAACTCCTTTTAAAGACGGGTTTCCAAGTATACAACAAAAGGTTAGTTAAGTGCCATACGTGAAACACGCTTGGGCGATCATGTTTCTTTCGAGACATGATTGACTGGGCACAAGATTTTTCTGCATTATTTTCTGTAATAGACTGGTTGCCAACCGAAGCTATAGAAACTAATCTGTCCTGTTATTTGACCTATAGCTGGAGAGAAGAGACGGAGTAATAAATTTCCCAAGTGTATTTGCGCGTACGTGAATGCAATGAGGTTACACACCTCAAAACACAACCGGTGGGATCTGAATAGGTGCGTCATTAATTATTTCCACAAACTGGGCTGAATCTCATAAGATTATGACTGATCCTCGCTTGCGGATTGACTCTGGTTGTCACAGATAAATTGTTACGACTTTAAACCTCGCTCGAAATGAATTTGCAATTGGACTTTGATAAATACGTTTGCCTAGACACACACCATTATCATCACTTTTCTCATTAGTTTATTACGTGTCTGTTGGTTTCTGCTATTCAAACATAACTGTCGCCATTGTTCTAGTGGCCTTCTTCCTACTAAAGTTTTTCTTTTGCCAATTTTTCTTCATTTCTTTTTCGTTTTTCTTCTTTGTTCTATCGATTACTGCTTATCTCTTTACATGTGAGTCGACTATCGTTTCAAATTCTCTTTAATTTTTTCTATACTGTTTTTGTAACGAACCAGATAATTTCTATTCCCCGTCTCCCAAATAAAACACAATTAAACCGTATTAAATCCTTCATTTTCTTCCTTTTTTTCTTTTTTCCATAACAATTTTCTCTTCTCCGTGTTCCCTGCATGAAAACACCCTCTCTTAAAACGTTTTACGCTCATGTCTGTTTGCTCAGCCCATCTCTTCACTTCATCAACTTACTTCATTTTAAAATCATTTAATACTTTGTTTTATAAAACTCCTCGTTCTCTTTTCATATTTTATATTTTGTTTGCACTTCCTCTTTTTTTTTTTTTTTGAGAATACATGTTTTGAGAGCTTTTTTTAATCTTTTCTTTCCTTTCTCTGAGACATTTATCATTTCATGTTTATTTTCTCTTCCCCTCATTGCTACGAGAAACTACTCTCTTAAATGCTTTGTTTATATTCTTATTAATTCTTCCTCTTGTCCTCTTAGCCTTTTATCTATTTTATGTTTGTCGTTTTCCTTTCCCTTTTTCTTTCAACAAATTACTCTCTCTTAAAAGCTTTTATTTTTTTTACTTCTTCTTCTGTTTCTTTAGCTTTTTATCTTTTTGGTGGCAGTGAACTCCTCCCCCTCCTTATTGCAATATGCTACTCTCTCTTAAAAGCTTTCAGTTTTTTTACTTTCTCCTGTCTCTTTACGTTTCATGTGTTTTATGCATGTTTTCTCCTTTCCCTCTCCCTTTCAATAAACATATTCTTCTTTTTGTGTCGAGTTCTTTCAGGAAGTAGGCGATCATAGCCTTTCACACTTCCCTGTTCAGTGTAGCTCTTAAAAGTTTTTATCTTTTTTCTTATTTTTCCGAACTTTGTTCCGTCATCTATTTACTCATGCTTATCAAGTATGTTACACACTGAATCCTCTGTCTCTCCGTCCCTTAATCTGTCCTGTGAGTTTCAGATTTCTCAAACCCTCCGTCCTCATTACATGCTCCAATAACTTCAACAGTCTATTCCTGATTATAAATATATTTCCTTTTACTTTCTGTTTTCTCCAAAACGTTGTTGCTCTCATGTTCAGCCCATGGTATTCTCAGTGTCTTCTGTCAAACCACATTTCTCTTGCTTCAGGAGTTTATCTTTGAGGTTTTTCAGCATTCGCTGTCATAGAAGAGGATATATATTACATAACATTTCAGTACTCTTTTCTTTATTTCCAAGGAAATTCTTCTGTCCCTACAACTTTCACTTAAAATATTTTACATCTTGCTTTAAAATCTTACCTTACATTTTCCTCTAATAAAATACTCTTTTAAAATCTCCCTATTTCTTCTCTTCTCTCTTAGTTTTTCAAAAATCTTCTTTATGCCCCTTTTCTCAATAAAATTGTCTCAATTAGAATAAATTACATTCCTTTCTTTATTAATTTCTCCACTGTTTTGAATCTTTTTATATCTTAAGTCTTTTTCTCTCCTATCTTTTCGATACAATAAACGAATTTCTCTTGAAACATTTCAATTCCTTTTTTCTTATTTTTCTTATTTTAATTCATCTTCTATTTCTATTCTTTAAGTTTTTACTGTCACCTTCATTCTCGTTCATTTTTCCTCACATATAAGTTTTCGTAATGTTTTGTTGATTCTATCATTTTTCATATCTAATTCTTTCTTCATTTTTCTCAACACAATGTCTCGCTGTCACACGAGCGAAAAATAAACAAAAATTTAAACCCAAAATGTAAACAGTTTATGAAAGAAAATCAATAATCCATTGCATTTATTTGCTTCGGAGTATGACTTGAAGTTAGCGATGATGACGGTAAATAATTACAATAACACCTTACACATTTTTAATCAGACAATAATCGGGATGGAACCTCTCTAGCAAATAAAATTGCATTAAATCATTTATATTTATTCTGTCTTCTTTCTTTTATTTTCCGTTTTTTTTTCTTTTTTGTCATTAAATAATTTATTTTTACGCATGCAATTTATTAGTACACTTTATTAATTAAGAAATTGAATATAAACTTTTATTTTCAGATTTTCTGGTTTTTCTTTAAGGCAAGAATATTTATGCTTTTGTTATTCACTACAAAAACTTTTTAAAAATATAATTTTTGTCTTTCTGTGTCTTTCTTTTGATGACTTTATTATTTTTAGCTTTTATTGTTTTTTCAATTTCCTCAGTTGTTCGAAATTGTCTTTGTTATTCTGTTGTTGCTTGACTCTTCCTCTATTCGTTTTTCCCTTTCATTCCGTTTTTGTATCATCTCTCTTTCTACTTCCTCCTTTAAAACCGGTTAATCATCACACCTTATTATTATTATTATTATTATTATTATTATTATTATTATTATTATTATTATTATTATTTTCTCCACCTTTTCTTAATCATTGATATCTTATTGTTCCTTTTTTCAGCTATATTTGCTGTTATTACTACTACTACTACTACTATTACTACTACAAATTCTATTTTTATAGCATAAATCCGTTTCATCATTCATTTCCAAGAGACTTTTCTTTTTCTTCTTCAGCTTCGTCTACTTCGTCTTTTTCTTTTTCTTTGCCTTCGTCTATTTCATCTTCTTTTTTCTTCGTCTTCTTCTCCACCTTTTGATTTGTCTTCTTTTTCGTCTTCATCTTCTTCGTTTTTCCTTTTAATCGTTTCCTTCTTCTTCGTCTTCTTTGCATTTTCTTCTTCGTCGTCTTCTTTGCATTTTTCTCCTTCGTCCTTATCTTTTTCTTTTTCTTTGGTTTCTTCTTTTTCATCTTCTTCCTCGTCATCTTCTTTTTCATCTTCCCTATCTTCATCTTCTTCGTTTTCTTTTCTTTGTCGTCTTTTTCTTCGTTTTTTTTTTGTTCGTCTTCTTCTCCACATTTTTGTTCGTCTTCTTGTTCGTCTTCATCTTCTTTGTTTTTCTTTGTCCACATTTTCTTCTTCTTCGTCTTCTTCTTTGCGTTTTTCTTCTTCATCGTCTTCTTTGCATTTTTCTCCTTCGTCTTAATCTTCTTCTTTTTCTTCGTTTTCTTCTTTTTCGTCTTCTTCTTTGTCATCTTCTTTTTCATTTTCTTTGTTTTCATCTTCTTCGTTTTCTTTTCTTTGTCTTCTTTTTCTTCGTCTTCCTCTTTGCATTTATATTTTTTGTCTTCGTCTTCTTCGTTTTCGCCGTCGTCTCCTTTGTCTTTTTCCCTTTTTTTATCGTTTTCTTCTTCGCTTTTTTCTTCTTTGTCTTTTAATATTATCCTCTCTACCTTCCTCACTATTTCTTTTCTTTTCGTCTTAATAGTAATTATAATTTCGTTTCCTTTTACTTTATTTCTTTCCATTCAGTTTTTTATCGAATTTCACTTTCCCTTCTCTCAATTCCCCTTTCTTTATCTTCTTATCATATCCTATCATCTTCCCCCTCCTCCTCCTCCTCCTCCTCTTCTACATGTCCCACACTCTTCCTTCTCTTTTTCAACGTGTTCTACGCCTTCCTTGTCATCATGTAACTTTCCACCTTTACTTTCTCAAGAATTCTCTCACTTCTTCTCTACCTTTTCTGTCTTCCTCTTCTGCACATATTCTAATCTCTACTCTTTCCTTCTCAATAAGTTCTACTCTCTTCACCCTCCTTCTCAACATATTCTACTCACTCACTCTTTGGTGCTTCTCAACATATCACACTATCTCCTTCCTCGGCGTTTCTTATTCTTTACTTCCTCCTCCTCCTTCTCTTCCTTCACATACCCTTTGCCTTTACTGTCTACTCTCTTTCTTCTCCTTCTCAACATATCCTACTCACTCCATTTTCCTTCTTAACCGAGCCAGTCCACTTCATTTTCCGTCTCAGCATGTCCTCACCTCACCCTTCTTCTTTACATGTCCTATAATTTCTTTCTTCTCGTCATGTCCTACCCTCTTGCTTCTCCTTCTTTTCATGTACCTACTTCTTCTTCTCAACGTCCTACCAGCTTCCTTTTTATGCCCTACCATTCTTCTTGCTTTTACATATCATCTAACTCTCTTCCTCCATTTCAGTATGTCCTACTCTCTTTCCCCTCTACCTTCTCATTTACATGACCTACCCTCTTTCTTTTTTCAACATGTCTTACTCTCTATTTTACTGCTTCACAACATGCCCTACCCTGTTCTTTCTCTTTCTCAGTTTGTCCTCCACTTTTCTTTTTTATTTTGGCGCTGTTTCTGTCGCCATTTATTCCCAACCACGAAAATTTTGGCTTCCGATTACCAATCAGGTCGGTAGTAGAGAGAGTGAAACTGTCTTCGTGGATATTTTTGACAAATCCATTTTTTTCTTTTGCTTTAGTTTCTACGCAGTAACACACTAATCAATATTTTCAAGTTTATGGAAAGCAATGAAATGTGAGAGTTCAAAACGAACTCATCTGTAATTGAATAAATCTATCAAGGGTCACGGGGAAATGTAAATGGATGTTTTAGAAATAAACATTGGTTTGTAAATAATGAAATATCGTGGTTGACAATTAAAATCTGTGTGGCTTAGGTCACAGTCTCTTCATTTAAAATTCATATGAAAAGTCAAACATTTCATACACCTTTTTTATGAACATTTTTAAATCTTGGATGATAAAGCGTTTTAGAAAATGGTTGTTCTAAGTTAATTCTAATTGTAGGTTGAGCATTGAAATCCCACAAATAATCTTATGAAACGTTAATTTATATAGAATTTGATTTCAACAGCTTCAAAATCTATCTGTCTGTATTGCCTAAGTCGTTCAGATTTTTCAATAATTCTTCCATCAACGGTAAATTCATAATTATATATATATATATTATTATTATTAATGATCCACATACTGATTTGATGAATTAAAGCTCATCAGTGTGGTCAGATATCCACTTGCTACCAGCCGAAATATTTGATGTCAAACAGATTGCGTACCCTCTAAGAAGTCGGCGTATTTTTGAGAGAGTAAATATTATCGTGTTATATATATATGTAGTGTATACACACGCCATTCACCGGGAGAACTCAATTCATTACTTAAGAATAATGCGTAAATTGCAGCAGTGGTAAAAGTTTTTATAAATTATCTTCTCTAGAGAGCTTAATCGTAATGATATGCTTTTTAATATTAAGATTTTTTATAGTTTAAATTAAAAAAATAAATTTAAAAAGAATTAAAAAGTAGTCCTATAACTACGCAAATATTGCAAGATCCAGGAATTCAAATCTCTGAACGTCAGTTCAAAATAATCATCTGATGATTGCACAGGATGTATAACTAAGGAGGTGATAAAATGGGTAATTAATTTGATTTATTCGCTTTTCCTCAGAGATAATATAATTTTACCGACACAGACATCTTTGTCTTTCGTTTCTTTTAAAACTGAAAAACCAAATAGAACATATTTATAATAATACAGACACACCCATAATTATATTGTTAAACTACATCCAAACACCCCTCCTTAAATTAAAAAAAAACATGAATTACCTTTCTATACTGGAAAATAAGTCATTTCCACATTTATTTTAAAATATCACCAGAAGAAGAGCAACAATCTTCTGAAAAATGAATGTTTTGTGTAGTGATAAAATACTTTTATAAATATTTTTACTAACAACATCAGTATATATATATATATATATATATATATATATATATATATATATAATGATGTTGTTAGTAAAATGATTTATAAAAGTATTTTATCACTACACAAGACATTCATTATATATAAATGAATAAGAACTAAGAAAATAATTGCCTGTTCCAAAATATTAATTTAAAAGTGCTAAATTTAAAAATAGACCAATGAATATTTATTAATAATTATTACATAAGAACATGTGAAAAAGTACAAACTACTATAAAATAGTTCATTTTGATTTGACATTAAAATAACAATTATTACCATCATTGTTATCTCCCTGATTAGATATTTTTCTTTCAATATCGAAACAAAATATACAATTTTTTACTATTTCGTAATTTTTTACGGATATTAACATAATAATAATAATAATAATAATAATAAGTGCAGTGATGTTTTTTTTTGTTTTTTTTTTTCGTTGAACGGCCGTTACGTCCAAGTTTGCTTGTTTTTTTTTTCAACCAGCGTCTCTCTCTTTGAATTTTTCTTTTTCTCAATATGAAATTCTGTTTTAATATAAACAGGATTTTTTCTTTAGATATTAGCAAATTTTTTTTTTTTTTTTTTTAATGAAATTCTGCTTTATTTTAATTTATCTGTTTGTTCTTTAAATTAACCTAAATAAAATCATCCGTATTATATTTCCTTTAGCTGTCGATATTTCGTAAAATTTTTTTTTAACTATTATAATTTTCTTAAAAACAAAACAAAACAAGAAAATAAATTAAATCCGATGAAAAACAATTTATATGGTATTATTTTATAGAAAGTCTACGTATTTATTGATATATTTATTTTTATTTATCTATTGATTTAATTTACTTATTTAATTTATCTTATTATGATAATCCTATTTTTGACCAACGACTTTATTGAAAAAATAAAAGATAAAGTGGACGAACAAATTATTACATTTATTTTTTTTTTATTTATTTTTTTTTTAACAAACTACTCTAGTAATATTGATGTTTTGTTTCGTTGAGCCGTCTTTCTCCTTGAATTCCAATCGCGTCTATGTCAGATGTTGCTTGGCAGCCCATTTAGGAGAAGGAAAACTCCGAACAACAACCCGCAACTCAAGGTGTTAATCGTGCCGAGGAGTGAATGGCTACTGCGTTATGAGGTCACAAACGATTCCCTACAGGCTTCGGGACCCTGTTTGTAAAAGACCGTTACCCAACGTGCCGGGCAACTTTGGGTGGACTTTTGGACCCGTGCGTCACTCGTGGGAAAAACATGAAAAATACAAATAGTAATAAAAAGTCCAGTATGACTCTTCCAGTGGATAAACAGGGAGCCCGTCCTTCAGGAGGGAACCTAGCTGAGGTCGAAAAATCTGCCATAGGAACAAACTCCTACACAAAGAATGTATCTTCAGGTCCCCACAACCAGGATAACCCTAATGTTGGTCCTGAAAATTCACCAGCTAGATCTACAACCGTATATTTAAAGAAAGAAAAAATAAAATGGTCTCGTGAGGAGTACAAAGTCGTTATGACTGCATTTCATGAAGCGTTACTCAAACCTCAAAAAAACATGACTCGCCAAACATATGACATTTGGCCTGAAAAAGTTGGTCAAGCAAATAGAAAGTATATTGACGAAAATAAATTGGCCAATGTACGTAGGTATATTATTCGTAATAACCGACTGACAGAGGCTGAAATTCATGAAATTAAAAGAATTGTAACAAGAAGAGTCGAATCAACAAAATATGAAAAGGAACCGGAACCAGAAATAAAAAGTAATAACATCAAACAAATCACAGGTCATAATGTAGAAACCGTGAAACACGCAAATCACTGCGAAGATAATGATGTAAGTTTAAAAGTGCTGGAAAGATGTGATCTGAGTCTGAGTCAGTTAAAAGACAAAAATAAAACGAGTTCAGAACACATCGAAGATAATTATTTGACGGAAAATAAGAACAATATACAGGAAGCCAAGATAGAAATAAAAAACCATCTAAGTCAAATACAAAGTATTACAATGGAGGAACGTGAACAGCTCCCAAAATTCCAACCAACAAAGCAAAACCTCCGAACTATTAAACTGTACAATGCAGCACTGAAATCAATACTGGATGAAGACCCTCATGCAAATCTTAACGAAATAATATATGCATCAGCAACAGCAGCAACAAAAAAATTAAACATCAAAATAAAAACAAGGCAGTCTCGCAGACGTGAAGATCCACCTTGGAAAAGAAAAATTGAAAAAGAAATCGAACAGCTAAGAAGTGAACTGTCAGTACTGGATGAACTGAGTAGAGGAATAAATGTAAGAACTAGGAAAAGAAGAAGAGCCGAAAAAAAATATAACATCAGGAATGAAAATGACGTCTTATCAAATAAAGAAAAAATAAAGCAAAAAATCCAACTGAAGGCTCAAAGAATAAGACGCTATGAAAAAAGAGCAAGATTTTACAGACAAAACAAGATCTTTCAGACTGATACAAAGAGATTTTACTGGGAAATAGGTAAAAAAAGAATTGAAGTGACAGTACCCCCCAGAATGGAAGAAGTCACACAGTTCTGGGAAAAGATATGGGCTTGCCTTAAAGAACTTAGCAAGGAAGTACATTGGATTACGCAGGAGATAGAACTAATGAAAAATAAACCCGAAAAGACATGGCCTGGAATTACAGAAGACGATGTTAAATTTGCACTAAAAAAAGCACACAATTGGAAATTCCCAGGGAGAGATAAAATTCCTAACTTTTGGCTATATTATTTAAATGCAGCACATAAAAAAATAGCCAAAGAACTTCAAGAAATGGTTGACGATCCCACTAAAATTCCTGCATGGAAGACCAAAGGAATTACATTTCTTCTACCCAAGAATGGTGACACAAACAACCCGAAAAACTACAGACCAATTACATGTCTTCCGACAACATATAAACTACTAACATCTATCTTAACAAAACAGACATATTTATTCTTAGAAAGAAATGACATGATACCGCTTGAACAAAAAGGGTGCAAACGTGGTTGTTATGGTTGTAAAGACCAATTGCTAATTAACAAAATGATCCTGGAAAACTGCTACAGTACAAAGAAAAATCTTAGTACTGCCTGGATAGACTACCGAAAGGCATTCGATAGTGTGCCACATGACTGGATTTTAAGGACTTTAAATATATACAAGATATCGCCCGTCATCATCAATTTCATCAAACAGTGCATGTCTATATGGAAAACAACCCTTTACCTCAATCATATAAATGGAACCTATAAGTCTGATGAAATAAACATCAAAAGAGGTATATTTCAAGGTGATTCTTTATCTCCCTTACTATTCTGCATATCATTAATAGCACTAACCAGTCAACTTAATAAGACAGAAAGTGGTTATAAAATAGGCCAAAAGAAAATAAGCCATCTATTTTACATGGATGGCTTAAAGTTATATGCTAAGAATGATAATGAGCTGGAAGGTCTTCTGCAAACTGTAAAATGCTTCAGCGAAGACATTGGAATGAAATTTAATTTGAATAAATGTGCTAAAGCTACAGTTTTACGTGGATCGATACAAGAAACATCCTCAATTAGCCTAGACCCTGCTGTAACAATAAAAGAATTGAAACCAGAAGAAGCTTATAAATACCTAGGTGTAAATGAGAGCGAAAACATTCACCATAAAAAAATGAAAGAAATAGTGCGTAAAGAGTACTATAGAAGGCTACGAATGATATTAAAAACTGAATTAAATTCACAGAACAGAGTTATGGCCATTAATAGCCTTGCAATCCCAGTTGCCAATATAGCTTTAACATCTTAAACTGGACTCTAAACGACATCAGGAGAATGGATGCTAAAACAAGAAAGCTTCTTTCTAAGCATAAGATGCATCATCCAAAGGCTGATGTAGACCGTCTATACATACCCCGTAAAGAAGGTGGAAGGGGTCTTATTCAGCTGGAATTGTCATACAAGACAACAACTATTGGCTTACTAACATACATAGAAACAACAAAGGATTGGATGATACAATTAGTAAGGCAACATGAAGAAAGAAAGAAAAAATATTCAATAATAAAAGAAGGCAGTAAATACAAACAAGATTTACAGTTAGTAGATTCTGTAGAAAAGCAAAACAGAAGCCAAGAACCAACTATTGCGGCAAAAAATATGAAAATGAAAGCCAAAGATAAAGCTCTTGAAAAGATGAAACAGCGCTGGCAAGACAAACCTCTGCATGGCCAATATCCAGAACGTGCCAATAAATCCAATGTTGATAAAGTTAATACTCATCGATGGTTACGTGCATCTGGATTAAAGTCTGAAACTGAAGGATTTATACTTGCAGCACAAGACCAAAGTCTTTTCACGAGAAACTTTCAGGCAAATATTATGCATAATAATATGGATCCAAAATGCAGGTTTTGTGATAAACACCAAGAAACAATAGACCACCTAATCTCAGGCTTTTCTGTGCTTGCCCCAAACGAATTTAAAAATCGCCACGATAGAGTTGGGCAATATTTACATTGGGCAATGTGCAAACATTATGGAAAAGCTGTAAACAAACACTGGTATGAACATCATCCAGCACCGGTTACAGAAATAGAAGATGCAACCATTCTATGGGATTATACGATCTACACAGACAGAAATATTGAAGAAAACAGGCCAGACATTATTGTTAAAAACCAGAAGGAGAAAACTTGTCTATTAATTGATATGGCTTGTCCAGCGGATTGTAACATAGCAATCAAGGAATTTGAAAAACTGTCAAAATATAAAGACCTGGAAATTGAAATAGGAAAAATGTGGAAATTGAAAACAAGAGTTGTGCCAGTGATAGTAGGTGCACTTGGAATGATAAAAAATGGAACAAAACAACACATTGAAAGAATCCCTGGAAACCCCAGCTTAAGAGATATACAAAAAATTGTCTTATTAAGTACAGCCCACACACTAAGGAAAACTTTATCTATGTAATGCTGGGGATGATAGGGAAGATAGAAAAACATGAAATGGAGTCATAACAACACGCCACTACCTGCCTTAGGTCTCCCCGCAGACTTGGTTGGTAGTGAGACCAAAGCAGAAATCGAAATATGATGAAAAATAATAATAATATAGTTTCTTGAAACTTTTATTTTAATTTTAATTCAAAGCTAAATTTCTAAATTTACAATTTTAGTAAATCAAAATACTCTGGTGTATTTTAAACGGAAATTATATAGATTGGAAGCTAATTTTTTTTCATTTTTAAAAATTATTAGACACTTTTCTGAACGAAAGTTAATTCTCGATTTAAAAGAATTGTGCAGCTTCTATTAAACGTTTAATTTTCGATTAGTAATTATACTTTTTACTTAATAACTTATTAAATAAATCCAACAAATATTAGAAGTAACTTAAAAATATTTTAAAACTTCATAAATTATTATAATTATAAAAACATGAATGTAATTCTTTTAAAATTTCATTATTCATCAAAGTTTTTTCTTCAAACTATAATATACTTAAACTATATTATTTATTAATGCAAAATAAAACTTATCTAATTAATTAATGTCATAGGTTGTTGTCTCATTTTATTTTATTAATGGTAACAGGTTTTCAGAAATAAAGGCAAAATGTTTGAAAAAATAATAAAAGTTGCACATTCCTTATTGAACGCCGTTGAATTTATAAAACAATTTTCCCAAGGAAATTCAATTTCTTAAATATTTTAAAAATATTAGTTCAAAAAAATAAATCAATTCATTTGTAAATACGTCTTGAAATTTTAATTAAAATTTAACAATTGTTTGATTTTTGCAATAATTCTGAAATTAATGTTTTTCATCTGAAAAAAAAAACAACTCTCACATAATGCATTATTCATTGTAAACCCTCGTAACGATTTGGATACTTTCTAACGAAAATCAAACTAATTTTTTTTTTCAAAATTTCGAATGTGTTGGATAGAATTAAAAATTTAAAAAAATATTTTTAAAATAATTTGATTTTTTTGACTAATATTAAAAAAACATTTTTATGAAAAAACTTCGCTTTTATTAAGTTATGAACCTATTTTCTTCATACTATGCCGTTCTTATCAGCGATTTAGTGGAGGTACCTAAAACTCGAATCTATGTCGCTAAAGGAAAACCGTCAAGGCTATAGGCAAATAGTTTACTCCCAGACAAAACCAAAACACTATAAAAATATAGATATAAATTTTTATAGTAGAAACACCAGCAATACATTTTATATAAATCAATTACCAATAATATTTATTTATAGTAAAATTACCAACATTAGATTTTTAATGTCGAATTACCATCAATATTTTTATATTAAAATAATCAACGATACATTTTATCTGTAGTTGAGACCATGAAATTGTGTTCAAAAGATTTAGATTTTGGCATTACATAACTAATATGGGTAAATATGCCGTTTGTTTCGGTATTAGAAATGGATAAACTGGAAAACAGAACCTTATTGCTGTTGTTCCTGTTGTAGTGGTTAATTCTTTCTCCGCCTCGGCAAATGTAAAGCCAAGTCTCAAACAATGGAAAACATTGATTGGGTACATAAATGCCTCATTTATGTAAATAAATGTATCATTTATTTACATATATGCATACCTAGTACTTCTCTCTGTTGTTGTTCCTAAGGCAACAGAGGGAGAGAGAGAGAGAGAGAGTGTGTGTGTGTGTGTGAGAGAGAGAGAGAGAGCAAGAGAGAGTGAAAGAATTAGAAGTGAAATAGGCATTGGTGATAGCTATTGTTGTCGGTGGCGTTTCTCTCTTAGCGCGTCAGTTTTGACATTAAACATTCCGGCTTTCTTTTTTCAATCTTTTCACTCTTACGTAGCCCCCTGCGCCTCAGTGGCATTACCGCCTTGCTCGGGGTGATATGATTTTAAAAAAAAATGGTTTGTGTAATGTGTCTCTCTTTGTCTGTCTTTCTGTCTGTCTGTCTGTCTGTCTCTCTCTCTCTCTCTCTCTCTCTCTCTCTCTCTCTCTCTCTCTTTCTCAGCTTGCCTGTGTTGAAATCAAACCCTGGTATGTTCGGCTTTGTTTGAATTACAGAATATATAGCCCTAAATCGGCTCCAGAATAAGATTTTCGATTATGAACTGGAAGTGACTCCTATTTTATACAGAACACTGCTCGTGTCTAAAAATATAGTCGTCATTATTTAGTGCTGGTTTGCATACTGGGTGCATATACATACTGACCGAGCTCGAAAATGAACTCACAATCGCTATGCCACCATATTCCCAAACCAACGCTTTAAATCTTGTAGACGATTGTGCTTTATGTGATGTAATGTTTTACTATTTTCTAAGCGTAGCTTAGATGTGGTACTTGGCCAAAAATATGGGGCATCCAGTAAACATAAAATCCCATTCATTCAGTGCCATACATCTATGGACGATCATGACTGGGTACAAGATTTTGCCGAAGTGAGTAAGACTTACTTTCTGCGGTAAACTGGTTGCAAACCAAGGGTATAGAACCCAATCAGTTTTGCTATTCAACACATACCTATAGGGAGAAGCGACGGTTTAATACCTTTCCCAAGGATATTTGCGCTTAAGTAAATGCACCAAATGCAAATGGAATTCGAACTCGGCTCCTTCGATTTCTCGTTTCGAGCCGATATCCACTGCACCACAACATGTCTACTACTCAGTCGTAATTAAACTCCCGTCTCAATCATAATTGATCTAATGAGGCAAGCTTTTTACTTATTTCACCACGTCGAAGCGTTCAATTATTTAATAATTTATGATTGTAAGCATTATGCAGTCATTTATTATTCATTAAGGAAATTCTTAAATTATTTAAAGGTAAGACAAGAAATTTGTTATTATTAAGTAGTAAGCGTTTCGGTTTTCGGACATTCAAGTAAATAATCAGCATAGAAATAGAAACACGCATTTGATCTTTGACATTCAGAGTAAATAACAGATTAATAGTATTATTTCAAAGTGTGTTTGCGTTGATAAGCTGAACAGCAGTGAAATAACATTTGGCATTATCAAAAGTCATTGCACGTCGTTTAATTAGCATAGCTTCATTTTATACAATGTCTCAAAAGTGTTTTTGCGAGACTAGTTTGCTAATAAGCCAACGATTCTATGTGGCACCACCAAGTTTCTCACAAACATATATTTCCTCTCTCTCTCTTTCTTTCTGAATATATATATATATATGAAACCTATAGCAAGTAAAATATAGTTTTCCTCTTGTCTTCTTTATTTAACCATATATATATATATATATATATATATATATATATATATATATATATATACGGAAATTCACGAAATTGTTATTAACCGAAATATTTATTTAAATAGATTTGTCTTCGGTTGCGTTTGTTTAAATTAGGATACGATGCGAGCAGAGATAAATGTTTCTAAAAGAAACCAGGAAAATATATATTAAAAAAAAAGCTTTATTCGGATTTTGGTTACCATGTTAGATTCTGTGGTTGAGTGGTAAGACACACCCGATCTAATAGTAGTATCTGAGCAGTATATGGGAATATGCAGGTTCTAACCCAGTCGGAAGATAGATATTTTCCATACTGGATTTTTCGAACATCTAGGCCGGTGGATAATTTAAAAATATACTGTTTAATTATAAAATAAACCAAAAACAGATTCTCAACTCAAATAAATGTATTTATTTAAAATAATGTTTTAAGAAATAAATTTATATACATATGTACATATATATATCAAATCAGCCTTGACGAGTGAGAATGTCACAACGGTTTTTTCATGAAACTTCGAAGTCGGCATGAGCCTGCTTAGTTAAAATGACAAACTTTTTATCAATGCTCTGACTCCCTCACGATATCGTGAACTTTCTGAAAAAAATCCTGCTTGTCAAACTCATATATATATATATATACAGCAACCTTTCTTTCAAATATGTTTTGGTAACAGGCAAAGAAATGTTGGTGAGATTTTATTTATTTTTTCTAAAACTATTACATTTTCTCCATTTGGTAGGATTCAGTCAGCTAATTGCCATATGTGATAGATACTTGAGCGATCATGTCTCTCATGAGACATGCGTGACTGGGAAGAAAATTTTCTCGCTGTAGGTTGGCATTAATTTTTGCAGTCGACTGGTTTCTAACCAAGTCTATTAAACCCAATCTGTCCTGCTATTTAATCAATAGCTGGAGGGAGAATTTGAATCAAAACATTCAAACCGGTATTTGCGCGTATGTGAATTAGCTACGAATTCAACTGGGATTTGAACTCAGCTCTCTGATTTCTTATTCCAAACCGATATCCACTGCAGCACAACGAACTTGGTGGGAGTAAGGGAGTCTAAAAATTGCGATGTTTTCGTTAACCGAGACTATATAGGATGGTTGTGATATCAACCAGAATTCTTTTTATGGGTTTTTCGCAAATTGTGGGTTGCTAATTGTCCTTTTATGGCACTTGCACAGATAAATGACACCTGATGCGTCTTCTCAAGCAGGTGGTGTTATGATGGTACGTGTATATATATGTGTGTGTGTGTGTGTGTGTGTGTGTGTGTGTGTGTGTGTGTGCGTGCGTGCGTGCGTGCCTCTGCGTATATGTGTTGTGTATGTCTAAACATTTCCGATGGAGAATATCTGTAAAAACAACATATGAATAAAATCAAAAAGAAAACTTTTTTTTAAAAATTAGACGTTTTGTTCCCTGATAAACTTTATCAAAGCAGATGCGAGAGTTTTTCAATTTCTTTAGGTATGGTTATTCATCAAGTTAACTGAAAAGTCAAATTATGGAGCATATGAAGACATACAATTCAGTATCTAATAAACAAAATCTGTAAGGGGCTCAAAAACATAACTCACCTTCCTTTATTTAACATTGAATTTTATCACATCATGTCCTCCATAATTTGCCTGACTTTCAGTTAACCACATAATTATGTTCGTTCCTATAAATGGTGAGAATTATAAACATTTTTGGTCTTGTATACAAATCTTTGTAACAAAATAAAATCCTCGCATTTGCTTGAATAATGTCCGTTAACTGCGCTCAGCGTATAATAATCAAGAAATAATTCAATAATTTCTGTGACCACATCACTATTATACTATCTATTATACTAAGTAGTGATGTGGTCACAGAAATTGTGTGACAGCAATGACTTAGTCCGCATACTTTTTTGGTATGTTGCAGAGTACTCTTGCCAGATATAGGGTCTTCCAGCAGCTACTATCTTGACTCAGGGCAACACTACCTCCCAAGGCACTTGATGTAGGCCCCTGTGTATGGTCTGAGGCTCTGTTAATCAATGAATAGAGGAATAACTAAGATTCACTCCAAATACCTAGGTAATCACCATTAGACTCATCCAACTCTTTCCAACTCTTCATTTTCCTCAGATTTACACCCAAATACACTAAAATGTTCGTCGTGGAGATTCGGGTGCGAATGCCAAGCAGCATACCGTTTCCAAATTTCTAGCCGAGTGAATCGAGTCATGGTGCTAATTTTCTTAAAATAATTTTTTTTTCTTAAAAAAAAAGCCATGCGCATGCGCTAAAATAAAATTATAAAATGGTGACAATTTACAATCGCACTCTGTATATATATATATATATATATATATATATATATATATACAAGCAAGTTTTTTATAAGATAAATGTGACAAGTGGTAACGCCTTTTCAACATATGTAATTTTGTTAGATTATCATTACTTTACCACTATTATTGTACGAAATGTTCAAACACCCCTTGGTTCCACCGGTTCTGACCTTAACACCTAGTGGAAAATCAATCCCTGTTCCTTTCATAGTCGTCTAGTTGAGAGAAAGTTAATTCTGGAACTGCTTATTCCTCTGAACTGTTAATTTCTGGAATTTACTTCTGGAAAATCTCGAAGATGAATGAATGATTCTAAACAACAGACATGTGTTTCTACAGAAGGATGATGAGGATATAATGAATCCGAAGGTGCTAGCAAAAATGAGGTATCGGAGAGAATGGAAGACAAAAGAAAACTTATGATTAACCTCAGAAAGAGACACTTTATGTTTCTGGGAGACATAATGAGGAACGAGGGTTTAGAGAATTTCATACCCACAAAGTAGATAGAAGGAAAGAGAGACAGGGGAAAACAACGCGTGACATATTTGCTGTGGTTAATGAAATAGCCGGCAGAGCGACGGTTTGGGAGAAATAATATGACAAAATGTATTGAGAGGTACAAGTGACAAGAAGGTGTAGAAGACCATGATTGCGTACGTCCTAAATAGACACGGCACATGAAAGAAGAAATAACTTAGCTTCCCTAACCATTATAAATTTTAACCTCTTCAGGTCTGGAGTCAGATTTTATTTATTCTACATATATTCATATGTATTTCCTCACTTCTCCCCCATTTACAACTTATTTATTTAGTAACCCACTACTTTGAGTGGCTCTTTGGCTTTTTATTGGGTAAAAAAAATGTAAAAAACTATTTAATTTTATATAGAATGTTTCCATTTTGAGAATAGGTTATTTTTATATCAAAATCAGACTTTATGTAAAATATTCACCAATGAAAGTTCAATTCATTTTATTCAGATATATTTTGACTGTCTCAGTTATTATCAACAAATGGATGTTGTAATTATAGTAGTTAGGTATTTTTTGGACTATACATTTGCATTTTTCGGAACGCTAGAGTGTAAATTAATTATAATTTACTCGTATTGGATGGATGATATCATGTGTAAATTATTTTCGAGAGATAAAACATATCGCTAAATAATTATATATTTAACGCTATTATAGTTTTTATTACTGATGATTTAGACATATTTTCAATACTTTTCCAGAGATCCTAAAAGTGTTAGTGTTTTGGATGTGAGATGTATCTATGCTTGTGTATTCGTAGTATGCTTCTGGTACCAAATGGTTCCTAAAGAAAGAGGGCACTCGTTATTACACCAGATGAATAGAGTAGGATTTAGCAGAAGTAACACTTAGCTACAATATATAGGTTGAAAGAGAGGAAAAGACATGCGTAATATATATATATATATATATATATATATATATATATATTTTCTGTTTTCTTTTAAGAAAAACTTTAAACACCGGTCATATTTCCGTAATAAATTTATTTCAGTCAATAATTGTTGTTGCCAACATATATTACAGGCGAAAAGTAAAACCTTCTAATATCGAGTCATGAATCTGTTTCTGATTTTCTTCTTTGCTGTGTCTGGCTGACAAATTTAAATATTTTTTTTCTTCTTAACCCAACTCCCCACCAATTTTTTTTAACTTCCTGTGTGTGGATATGTTTTTGAGATTCTTCCAGTATAGACATTTTGTAACATATTTGAATTAATAAAATTTTGTTTTAGATCGTTGCTGATAAGGCGAGGGTTTTCTCGCTGAAATGGCCATTTAACGAAATTAAATTTCGGTATGTTCTTACCTACTTTATATATATATATATGTCTGTATGTGTGTGCGTGTGTGCATGTGTGTGTGTGTAAAATGTCGCAGATATAATCTAAGGAGAGGAACTTCTTTTTGCGCCGTGTCCTTTCAGGACCTAGGCAATCATGGGCTTTCACTTAGCCCTGTCTCTTGTCGCTCGCAATATTTTTTCTCTTGGTTTCTCTTCTACGCCTTGCTCTACCATGCATTTGCGCTGCTTTCCCCTGTCTCTTCTTTCCTTTATCCAACCGGTGAGTATTACGTTCTCTTGGGCCTCCTTCCTCATTACGTGTCCCAGGAACCTTATTTGTCTTTTCTTGATATTTAGTATGAGTTTTCTTCTCGTTTGCATCTTTTCCAACACATCATCGTTGCAAACGTGCTCCGTCCATCCTCAGCATCCTTCTGTAAACCACATTTCTGTTCCCTCAAGCCTATCCTTCATCTTTGATGAGATCGTCCAATATTCGCCCCCCTACAGAAAGACAGGTATCACATAGCAATCCAGCACTCTTTTCTTTGTTTCTAATCAGATTTTCCTGTCTTTCAGTACTATGGTTAGCTTATGAAAATGCGTCTTTGGCCATACCAATGTGTCTTTGGATCTCCATGTTGGACTTTCCATCCTCTATCAAAATACTTCCCAGGATGAACAGTATGATTATATTTTGTTTTAGACACCTGTTTCGTCCAATGACGGATTATATCGAGGCAGAAACACGAAAAGTAAATAAAAACAAAAGGTTGTTTGGTACTGAAAAAAAAAGCTTGAAATTAGCGTATATCGAACTCACTATAAATTGGCCAATACAGTAGAGCGCTCAGTGTCATATGCACCAAGATTTCCGTTTGCTAATTCATATACTTATAAAAAGCTGTGCAAACTTTTTAACGACATTTAACAAGTATTTACATTGTTAAAAGTTTTTTTTTTAAATTTATTCATTTCGTCCCGAGGAAAATGAAAATAGCTTAACGCTAGGGGTTACTGTGAGTAAAAGAGAGAGGGTAATAAGAGAACAGGTTTTAGAAAGACAGCCAATGGTGTTTGGTGTTGGATTTAAATTTTTGATCATAGATTGCAGTGAACAGTTTTGCAAGTGAGAAAATATTTTCCAACATAACTTACGGTTACAGCTAGACCCATTTGCAAATCAATTGAAACAACTGCTTTAGTTTCTTTCTTTCACCATATGGTCAGTTTTATATTTACTGGAGTGACAGGATGTAATCGATTTCTATATTTCCTCAGATTAGGTAATTTGCAGTAGTGTGCAGTAATATGAATATATTTTCGGTGTGTATGGTCAAATTTGTTAAAAGAATATTGCTTAATCTGTGATTGCATCAGATTTTTATTACGCCCATACAATACTGTCTCTGCTCTTGATTAGTTATCCTACGGCCATTGTTTGTAATGGACATTAATCCAAGGAAGCGTACAAAAATTATAACGCTGCGCGAGTACACTGGCAAGCCTTAGAAAGGAATTGCTGATATTGTTGGAGTCAGCCTATCAACTGTCAGTCGTATCATTAACTAGAAGAAACAAACTCGATTCATCAGTCCAAAACCCAAAGGAAAACGCGATCAAAAGAGAAACAAACAACGCCACCACACGACGTGTACGTGGTCAAGCAATGTGTGAATTTTTCTAGTAGGATTTTGTTTCAATTAATTTGCACAAGAGTAACGCAGTGAGATATAGTTATCAATCTAGTTTTTTCTTAATTTCTGCAGTTGTGCTACCAAGTAGGATAGATGATTAAAACACTATCCATGAAAATATTTATAGAAAAGGAAAGAGTTTAGCCACGTTACAGTGGCGGCAAAGTCGAATTCCCAGGTCAGAACCGATAACATTACAGACAATTCTTTAGATTTCCACGAGATTTCTAGGTATATTACATGAGCACCAGACCAGATCTGGTAGCAATATTCAATGCTCGGGTGGATTGTAGATTTATAAATGTGCAAGATGGATTATGGGCAGGGAAAATATATTTGGATTATGTCTCATGTTTTTATGCTTATATGTTTTTAGACATATACATAAATATGTAGGTTTTCTAAGCGTAACTTAGATGTGGTACAAGGCAGAAAGTATGAAGGCACCGAGTGAGGATAGAATTCATTGTTTAGTTGTAATTGATCTAGCAAGGCAAGCATGCTAACCATTACATCACGTAGGAGTGCTGGAAATATATAAGTATACGTAAACAGAAAAACATATTAAAATGTATCGAAATAGACTGTTGCTCAGTAAATTTAAGAATAAGACGTTTTTGCAGGTTTCTTTTACTTGTTTTTCTAAACATTTTAGCTAATATACCCTAACTTTTTAAAAGCAAATTACAGTTTCATATATGCAATAATTGGGCTTCGTTTGTATTCGCAACTAATATCGTGTAATAATAGCGAACCAGCCATGATTCTATGTTAAAATAATTCTTTAATTATATCTTTCCATCATTCGATAGTTTTCAGATTCCATGTCTCTAACATTCAGCGATGTTGTATTTATACTCTTCCAGACACATTAAACAGATTCAAATTCGTTTCTTACAAAACTGCACTGAAGTATTGCATTAAGAATAATAGCTCTATCTGAATTATCGCGTAGGAATTTTGTATCTCAGGCAACAAGATAAAATGCTGACACAAATTACACTACACCAGAATTTCTCAAACTTTTTTCTTCTGTTACTTTAAACGAGTGTTTCCATGCTGCTGATTATTCACAGCACAAAATAGATTTGTATACCTTATCATAAAATTCACTAATGTGTTCTGTGGTATACATTCTTTAGTTTTTACAGTCAGATTAACCCTGTATAAGGCCCGATGGCCACTCCAGGTTACGTTAAGTGGTATTCGATATGAATATAAGGGGGAGATAACGGTTAAATTTAAACTTTAAAATGTTAAGACTGTAGTTATCAGGTAACAATCTCTTGGGAGTCTTTTCCAAATGGTAGTTGTTGTCGAGCAAACACAAATGCTAGGATTAGCTACAGGGATTAGCTACCTATCCTCGTAGATGGGCATTGTCAAACATGAGTGACCAGCCAAAAATTGCAGTAAGAAAAATGAAGTACATCTCTTATTAGTTCATGGGAGTTCCTGCTTTGGGAACCAATCTGTGAGCATCATATTTTCTTCCAAGCCGTCATTTCTCATTATGAACTCTACAAAATTTCAGTTGTATGTTTCTGATGTTAAGTATATGACTTTTTTGTTTCCATTTCCTCTAAAACATCGTTTTTGCTAACATGTTCTGTCCATGGTATTCTCAGCATCGTGTACACATACATCACATGGCTTGTGGTAAAATTAGTACGTACCAACCTCACCAGATTTAAGGATAATTGATTCTTAATTTGTATTCCACCGATGTTGTCGAAGAGAAATGTAGAGAACATGCTGCAACTATGCTGAGCGGGCGTTAGTTACAGTTTCTGGAAGAGAGTGCGTTATCTAGCGTAGTCGAGAGTCTGAATAAGGCCAAGACGTTCAAATTCTCAGTCACAATGACTTGTGACATCATGTATGCACAACGGTCGACGGATCCCAAAGAGATCCATCTACCCAGTTTCACTCACAAGGCTTTGGCCAACCCGTGTTATGTTTTGCAGATACTTTACAAATGTGCCGCACGCTGTGATCTCCTATAAATCAATAACACTATGCAATCACCCTATCTGATAAATTGACCACATTGTGATACGGACACGTGTCTCATGATTTGAAATAGAATGTTTTAACCTGCTGCAGTATGCTGATCGTATTAGATATTTTTAAGCCTCTAATAAAAATTTTATGTAGGTGCAGATTCGCACATTAATTTACGTGTACCAAATTTCATGTAATATTGTCTAAAGAATACAGCCCACCTATAAATTTTCTTGCATCGTACCGAGTTTTCTCCTTCAATAACATGCTTCTCTCATGTAAGCCTTCAACAGACGAGGAAAACTTTCTTTATTCTTTCGTGAACTGATAATGACGGGAGGTAATTTAAATAATGTGGAGGTGAGTAATGTTTCCTTTTCGTCGGCTTTAGAATGGAAAAGTAAGAATGTTTATGCGTATGTTTTCGGATATTGTCGTCACGTTTGTTTTATTTTACGTTGTTAAGAACATTGAGGTTTATACGAGTTACAGACAATATTTCTTTTCACAAAATTCTTTGAACATTTCATCGCTCTGGTGTTTGCGGCAAAACTCCGTCAATGCGTCCTCAGTCAATGAAATTTCAGTTATTGCGTCATAAATTTTTCGACAGCTCTCCCGAAGCGGACTCTATGGATACTAGAAATCTGTAAGAACATAACGGAACATCTTATCGATTATGTAATCATTACAACTAACACAGCTACTCAAATACACGGGTATGAAAGCATATCGAGAAATGGATTTTGATTTTTTTTCTTGTCGTGTCACATTATGATCTTCACCTTGTCCTTTGTAGCCGTTAGTAAAATTCACCTTTTACATATATCTTCTAATCCCCGTCTTGCCTATCATTTACACAAGCTCATTAGGTAGCATATGCGTTGTTTTTCTATGTCTCTCTAGACTTCATTATGTCCTGAGTGTTACATGTCCTCATTATGTGAGGTCCTGGGTATGACAGTAAACTGCGTCCGGCAGCAAGACCTCTGATTGGGAGGTTGTGAGGAGCATGGAACCACCTCTTAATTGCTGTTGTTCCTAGGTCTACCCTGATCCGGAGTGGTAGCACCTGTTGGTGGGTTCTAGCTACGGGCAAATATTTAACCTCTAAACTGGGGTTAGAACACTATAAAAGTACCAGAATACAGTTTTAAGAAAACATATACATACAAATAGACTTTTATAGAAAAATATACATTTTTGAAGAAAAAGAATTATTAACATTACACATATTTCAAGAAAAAAAATTAGTAGCAATACATTTTCGAATAAAAAACTAGAAGACATCTTCAGTTTTCTAAAATACAAAACTAGAATAAAACTTTTCATCAAAATCTGGCTAAATCAACCTTCTCACAATAAGCAAACATTTCAAAAATACCTTAAAACCCCATCTTTTTGACATTAAATAACCCACAGAGGTGTTGATATGCGCTTAAAGAAAGCTCAAACTAAAACGCATTATGTAACACAGAAATGTAAATTTCTTCTTTCTTGATATTACGTATAAGTGCCATCTTTTGTTTCAATTTTCTCTAAAAATTCCTTTTTGATCACATGTTCAGTTGCTGGTATTCACAGTATCCTTCATTAGAACTAAAATTAGTTGCTTCAGTTCTCTTCTCTATTCACTGCGCTATTAAAGTAACAACATCATATACAAGTTCAATACAAATATCCTCGTTTCTAATTAAATTTTCTTGTTTTTTTAATACTTCACTTAACTTTTCGGTATTCAAAAGCGCCTCCGAATATTTCACATTTCGTCCACTGTTAAAATACTCTTTCCATTGTTTATTATATCTATTTAGCATTATTACAAAACTAGAACCAATTCTCTGTGTCAATGCACCTTTAATTATTTTTATCATATCGCCTCAAGCAAAGACAATGTGTTACTAAGTGTGAAAAAAATATTCAAAAATAGAAATAAATATTAAGGAGAAGGAACAATAAATGAGTAGAAATTTAGATGGGTGATAATGTTTGATATTGCATTTACATCTCTGAAGATCCAAATCAGCTACAAAGAAGAGAATTCCACAAGCGAGAAACGCAAAAGAAGAACTTACATTAACATCAAGAAATTCCGTCTGTAATATGATGAAATCTATCCCCCTTTCTAGTACTGCGCTTAAACTCGGAAAATCTCAGAACAGTTACCATGAACATATTTACGAAAAAGGCACAGGGAATCTCCGATACATTGGCGAGAAAGTTTTCCATGCCAAGATGCCAGATCAGGTCTAATGATATTGCAGTCTTCAGTTGATTTTATCTAGAATCTCTCATAATAAATCTGCGAGTGACTCTGTATGGATTATTGCATCATTTTACACCCAAGGAAATAAAGTTACTGAGACGCTTACTGGGTATTAGAAAATCTGAGAAATATTTAGTATACAGGAGAGAGGACAATAAAAAGACAAAGATATAGAAGTCAGAATATAACGATTGACGTTGCCATTATACTTCTGAAAATCAAAGTTGAAGAGGAAGCAAGAAACCATAACTGAGTTCAAAAATTCTGAAGTGTGATGGAAGAAATGGTTAGCCTCGAACTTACGGTTAAGTCTAACCATGTTAACTGTCACATGATGGGACATTGCCACCAATCTAGTACGGCGCTTAAATCAATGAAATCTAGGTATCAAAGCAAAAAGTTATATTTATTCTAAAAATAAAAAAATATGGCACAAGCCAAAATGGGGGTCATAGAAGAAGGCTGGGCTTAGCTAGAGGTAATTCAGTCAGTCAGTTAAGTGCCATACGTGATACACGCTTGGGCGATCATGTCTCGAAAGAGACATGACTGACTGGGCAGAAGATTATCCCGCAGTAGTTTGCCATTGCTTTCTGCGGTAGACTGGTTGCCGACCAAGGCTATAAAACCCAATCTGTCCTGCTATTTAACCCATAACTTGAAAGAAGAGACGGATTAATACCTTTCCCAAGGGTATTTGCGCGTAAGTGAATACAATGGATTCAACTGGAATTCGAACTCGGCTCCCCGGTTTCTCGTTCCGAGCCGATATCCACTGTACCACAACGAAAGTGATCCAAAACTACCACAGTATTCGTTACATCAAAACAACACATTCTTACTTACCATTCTCACTACAGACACCATAATACCTCGAAGTCTATGAAATCCTAACTAGTTCACATACGTATAATTTGTCTGTGTGCGTGTGGAATAAAATAACAACTTAAAAAGTACAATAAAACAACAAAAAATTAGAATAAAAACAATCATTGTAACCATCAAAGTATATATAGAGAAGGTGCAGGGAGTAATATTTTTTCTTTTTTTGAATCATGTCACCCAAGGCACAGCAATAAAGCCATCAAGATACAAAAGGTTACTGTGTGTTAGAGATTATAAAAATATACTAATAAGGAGAGAGAACAATGAAAAGACAAAAATAAAGAAAACAGAACATAAAGATTGACGTTGCCTTAGCAATTTTGATGATCAAAGTTGCCTGGGAAGCAAGAACCTGGAAGAGAGTTTTAAAAGCGAAAAGTGCGATAGAAGAAAAGGTCAGCATAGAACTTACGGTTACATCTAAAATACGTAATATTATACATTTAATATGTAATATTAATTAATATATGTGTCTATTAATATAAACTATATATTCAGGGCGTATACTTGTTTAAGCTGGCATGAAGGTTTTCTGATATTTATATATTTATTTTCTAAAAACTTGAAATTCATGACAGCATGTCTCTATGGATGCCCACTAAAATAAAGTTGAGAGTATTAAGAAATAATGTTTGAAAAATATGTGTTGTGGTTTATATTATCTGAAGGTGTCTGATGTACTTACAAACGCACTTACAAAATGAGTTTTAAATAAGATATTAGAAAATAAATTCTCCCTTTACTCAGTTTGGACAAACTGAGAAAAACATTCCTAAAGTCGGAGAAAAAAAGTTAAATGTATGTCTCTTTGCATTGTACATTGGTGAGAAAAAAAAATATATATATACGG
The DNA here is from genome assembly GCA_037127315.1 of Ascarosepion bandense. Classification (NCBI taxonomy): domain Eukaryota; kingdom Metazoa; phylum Mollusca; class Cephalopoda; order Sepiida; family Sepiidae; genus Ascarosepion; species Ascarosepion bandense. The sequence continues at coordinate 9,132,260 of JBBBDQ010000555.1, forward strand.
GAAATGAGTATATACATACATATATATATATATATATATATATATATATACATAGAAGCAATTTGTTACCGAATGTATATGTATGTGCGCAACGGCACACACATATATATGCCCAGCCCCGGTGGGCGGGCGCGCGGGTTTATATATCTGTCTCGCTACCTGTCTCCTTTGATATATTTCTTTGTCCCTCTATATATCTGTCTATTTCACTCACTCCAAATCTATCTATCTATCTATATATATATATATATATATATATATATATTTTTTTTTTTTTTCCTAATAGCAGACACATTCTAAAATATTCTGGTAAATTTGTTGCTATGTGCGCAAACTAAATAAATACAAATTTACGCTTATACATCTCTTACGCTCAGAGAAATATTAGTCGAGGGATGCATAAAAAAACTTTACGTTATCACATGCAAAAGAAGAAAATGTCCACACACACAATGTATATATATATATATATATATATATATATCTTCAGCAATGAATTGAGTTCTTTCGGTGACTGGCGTGTGTATACATCGCTTATATATAACACGCAAAAATTTCCCTGCCCTGATTCCATGCGCCTTTGGCTTAGGCATTAGCGACTCCAACTGACACAAAATCGGTCGAGTTTTGATCCCGGCCAGAAGGAAGTCGATATCAAATCAGGCTTCTGTGTGGAATACGAATATATATATATATATATATATATATATATATATATATATATATATATATAGTCATCCGCAGACAGATTTGTTTCTCTGTATCACAGCTCATCAGTAGGATTAGACTCAGATTGCTTTTAACCTAGGATTATATAGAAAAGTGTGGCAACCCGTAAAGACGTAGAGGATAATCCGAGATATTTTATCTAATTAATATACAATATCAGTTCGATAGAAATAGAGAGCTCAATAGATATTATCCAGAGCAAATATATTGAGATGAAACCTCAAAACATAAATAAACTGTTATAAATCCAGAATTTATTGCAACAATGTAAAAAAAAAAAAATACAGTTGCCTCGTTCAGACTTTTGACGAATAAATAAATGTTAATTTCATATAAGATATTAAAACAAAACACGGTTAATGAGAGGGGGGATTTTTAAACTGGATATCAATTGAGAATAGATACATCAAATGACACATACAATACAATACAGAATATAGAATAAAATCATTCATACATAAAGCAATGATACACTCAAAAAAGAAGGAGGGATATACATGATCAAAACAACACTCAGACAGAATTGATCACACACATTTAGGAAGGATTATATACATAAACAAAAAAAGAGAGAGAAGGAAAAGAGTAAAGAGAAAGGGGGGCAGTAACCATACAGTCACAAATTTTAGCTAACACAATTTTTTAGAAAATAAGATATTAATTTCTTAAAATTTTTCAAAAATTTTTATTACACAATTTTATTAAAATATTTTTCCATTTAGACCGTAGAAAAATAAAAGTAAAAGTTCATTTCGCTAAGACTAAGACAGTTTTTGACAAGTTAAGTGAAAATCGTATCATTTGAACCAGACATAAAAAAGATAGAAATATACAATATGAATACACAATCAAAATTTATAGCACCTGATATTTCCACGAGGTCACCCATCTAGGTAGAAATTATATTCAACGTTGTTTAATTTCGCTGATCTTACAGGAATCGATGTTTCAACGTAATATGGCCGTAAGCTATACCACCCACAATCCAAACTTACAGTACGTAATATTCCTACGCGGTCGCCCGTCTAGGTAGTGATCAGACTCGAAGTTGCCTAACTTCGCTGATTTTACAGGAATCGATGTTTCAACATGATATGGCCGTCAGCTATACCACCCACAATCCAAATTGACAGCATCTGATATGCCCACGCAATCACCCATCTAGGTAAATGATCAGGTTCAACGTTGCTTAATGTTGCTGGTTTTACAGAAATCGTTGTTTTAATGTGATATAGACGTAAGCTATACCAACCGCAATCAAAACATACAGCACCTGATATTCCCACGCGGCCTAAGTAGAGATCATCCATACATCGTGATATGGCCGTTAGCAGATAGATAGATAGATAGATAGATAGATAGATAGATAGATAGATAGATAATATGTAAATGGGATTAGATGAACACACCTTTAAATGTAAGAACCAATTAATAACTAGTGATATATTGATTTGCCAGTTTGTCATTCGGGAGGACACTGGTATTATTCAAGCGATTTTTGCTATATCTACTTATACTAAAGAAATTGGGAAATGCCCAATCGCTGGTTCTGAATCATTTTCAAAATAAATGACTTCTGTGCCACACGAAATGACTCCCCAAAAAAGTAAAGACGAAGTAAATGAGTAATGTACTTTAAAAAGTGCTTAATGGAAAGTTTTTGATTTACGCTATTTACATTGTTCAGATTGTTGTTTAAAAGTTTATTGCTATGTTCACGACGTTTCAACCGTTTTTGTTTCGGCATTCTTCATGTGAAATACGCTGGAATTTCAAACCGACCCTTTATTCAGTAATCGGGGGTCTATTGTTCTAGTTCTACGTACCATGTCTTTTCTAGATGTCTCAGTTTTCAGTTAATTCATTTTAGTAACTCAGCTCTCAAGTTTTGTTCACCTCTTTTGTGGCCAGGTTTTGAACACATAACTCTTTGTTAAAGATGTTTTAGTGTTTTGGAATTATAAAAAGAAATCGAAATCAAAAAATATTTTAATTTTGGTGTTAATAGGGAAAATAACATTGGCTATGATTACTGAGTACGGTAAACGATAGATAAATATCAGTGATATAGCCAGGAAATGATTTATCTCGTTATCGCTCTATCGTCCTATATATATATATATATATATATATATATATATATATATATATATATATATATATACCGTTGTGCAAATTAATTGAAGCAAAATGAATAATGTCTACCTAGAATCTTTCAAACTTTCCTTTATCATGTACACGTTATCTCTTTGCATTTTTTATCTCCCGATTGCATATCCGCTTACGTATTGAACTGATGGATCCTTTTTTTCCGTCTTGATGGCAGTTGAAAGGCTGACACCAACAAAATCGGCAATCTCCCTGTTAGGTTTGCAAGCATTTTTGTGCAGCATTACAATTTTCATAAGCTTCCTTGGAGTAACGTCCAACGCAGACAATGGCCGTAAGAAAATAATAGTCAGTTGAGACAATAGTGGCTGAGCTTCATAAAAATCTGATGCAATCACAGATGAAGTAATATTTTTCAAGGCCATCCAAATTTCATCAAACACACTAAAAATATATTCATCTTACTTCATACCACAGCAAAGGACTTAATCTGAGGAAAAAATAAAAATCGATTAACTCCACTTACACTGATGTGTCTAAAAAATTTAATGAACGGAAAATAAAGCCATTGTTTCAATTAATTTGCACAAGAGCATTATATATATATATATAAGAGAGAGAGAGAATGGTAACCCGTAAAAACAGAGAGGATAGCTCAAAATATTTTATGAATTTTATATAAATTATCAATTAGATAGAAATAGAGGGATCAATGGATATTATCCAGTGCAAATATATTGAGAAGAAAAGTCAACACGTAATTAAACATTTATATACCCAGAAGTTATTTCAGTAATGTAAATAAAAAGCCTCACAATCGCCACCTTCAGACCGTTGTTGAATAAATAAATGTTAATGTAACACAGAATATTTTGAAAAAAAAAACTTTATATGAGAGGGATTTTTAAACCGGAAAAGATTGAGAATAGAGACATCGAATCACACTACAATACAGAGTAAGGAACTAAATCACACATACATAAAACTAAAAATTAGACACGCGCAAAAGAAAGAAAGAGATTCATGCACAGTTAGAATTAATCACACAAAGTTTATTTAGGAAGGAATATAGGGTTAGGAAATAACGCAAACAAATTTAAATATGTGGAAAAATAGAGGGAGGAGAAAACATTTTATCTTTATTTTTCTACTCCCCATTTTCCTTTTTCTCCCGGTATAACTGTAGCTGATTTTTACATCTTTTGTTGAATATCTTGTGTAGAGTAATTCATGGTGGGAAACATGTGGGTATGAATCTAAGAAATATTTTCCTTATAAACATAGGAAATAATTTTAATTAAACATATGCACAAACATTTCCATCCTTCCACTTCGGGTTATAACATAAGTTTTATTAGTAAATTTTAGCACAAGCATTACTATTGTCTTCATTGACCATCTGCACCAAGCAGACCTTGAATGTTCTCTAGCAATGAACAGGTATGTCTCTCAAGGGGGTATCGTTGCCTATAACACCTCAAGTAGAACGTGAAAAAATGCACGGTTACCGAGTTCCACCACATTACGTAGCTTCTTACTATATCTTTTACTTTTAAACATACCAGATCTGATTAAAAATTGGCTACTGCTACCATACCTGGGTTGGAGCTTTACTGTATAATCTTGATAGTGTCCAAAGAAGTCTACGTGGGCGTTTATGTGATGAATTATCTTTATCCCTTTCCCAAAGACGAAACGTTGCAAGCTTCTCGCAACTTTATTGCTACTTCCATTGACTGCTTGGACCCGATGCACTTTCTACACTGTAGGGAACCACTTTCATTCTCTTTGTATTCTATTGATGAGAACTATGTTCCAATCTTCCCACGTCTTTGTGGAATCGACTCTCTAGAGGTTGCTTCCCCGATCACTAAAATCCAAACATACTCATACCTAAGTTTAAGTATTATAGTCTCCATAGATACTCACAAACTGCGCCTAGTACTTCCATCTCACACACTATTTTCTTTTACCTGAAGTAGTGTTTTGTTCTTGTTTTAGTAAGAGCCCACATAACTAGATGTAATAAAATGTTAGAAGAAGGTTGGATTTTGGACAGGGAGCAATGGTGCAAATAGGCAACAATTAAAATATGCCTATTTACTAGCATTACCCTGAAAAATATCACGGTTTTCATGTATGGATTTTTTAATGGTTATTAATTCGTAAATAAATTATTGAATAAGTTCATGGCGAGTTCTACGCCAATAAAATATAAATAAAAATTAACGTGACGCTTTCTTAGAATATTTTACAAAGTACTGTAAATGCAATCATAACGATGAATTGTGGTGTTTATTTAATGACGTAGATGGGTACAAATAAAAAGTTTGAAATTTCAAACATTTTTTCCATCTCACTGAAACAGATATTGCAATATTTGTTCTTTCTTCCATTTTATCACTGAAATCAAGAAGAGTATTTGATAGTTTTCTTTAATTTCTCTCTCCCCGTCATCAAAACGAATAGAATATTATTTATTAGGTATTGGCAGGCAGAAATACTTCTATCCTTATTTGTCTCCATTTATCTTCTTTCTTTGCTTCTTTGTTCGTTTCTTACGTTTCTGACACGCAATTCTATATTATTTATTAAGTATTGGCAGACAGAAATACTTATATGTTTAGTTCTCTCCAATTATCTTCTTTCTTTAAGTCTTCTTTCTTTCTTTTTCAACAGAGAATACTATATTATTTATTAGGTATTGGCAGACAGAAACACTTCTATCTTCATTGTCGTTTTTGTGCATTTTTCATTATTTCCTTTTTTTTCCTTTCAATTTGTTATTCTTTATTTTTCTCTACTGTCGACACGGAAAATTTTATTATCATTTATTATGCATTGTGAAGTAGAAATACTTCTGTCTTCATTTTTCTTCCTTTCCGTGTTTCGACACAGAATAGTACATTGTTTAGCAGGTATTGGAAGGCAGAAACAGTATATTTATTTATAAACTAACTTATTTAATTATTTATGTACTTCGTTCGTTCGTTCGTTCTTTCTTTCTTTGACTCTGAAGTCTACGTTATTTATTAGTTATTTGCAGAAAAATAAAAAAGTAAATATAGACATATGTAAAGAAAATAGGTTTTCTTTATATATGTGTATATTTACTTTTTATTTGTCTTTCTTTCCTTCTTTTTCATTTTTTTCTGTTTTTTATATCCTTCCTTCCTTCCTTCCTTCCTTTTTTCCCTTCGGCACTCACAGAAGTACATTATTTATTATGTATTTGAAGGTGAAAATACTTCTCTCATATACGACTTTATTTAGTCTTTCTTTCTTTCTTTCTACGCTCGACACGGACTAGTACATTATTTATTATGTATTTGCAGGTGAAAATACTTCTCTCATATACGACTTTATTTAGTCTTTCTTTCTTTCTTTCTACGCTCGACACGGACTAGTACATTATTTATTATGTATTTGCAGGTGAAAATACTTCTCTCATATACGACTTTATTTAGTCTTTCTTTCTTTCTACGCTCGACACGGACTAGTACATTATTTATTATGTATTTGCAGGTGAAAATACTTCTCTCATATACGACTTTATTTAGTCTTTCTTTCTTTCTTTCTACGCTCGACACGGACTAGTACATTATTTATTATGTATTTGCAGGTGAAAATACTTCTCTCATATACGACTTTATTTAGTCTTTCTTTCTTTCTTTCTACGCTCGACACGGACTAGTACATTATTTATTATGTATTTGCAGGTGAAAATACTTCTCTCATATACGACTTTATTTAGTCTTTCTTTCTTTCTTTCTACGCTCGACAAGGAATAGTACATTATTTATTAGGTATTAGCAGAGAGAAATACATTATTCTTTCATTATCACACTGAAACCAAACAGCCTCTCTGTTGGTTTTGTAGCAAATTGCTACTGAATGAAAACATCTTAAAAGAGTTATATTCTTAAATAGCTTTTCAGATCGACATTGTCGTCATATTGGTATCCTGCATGGAACCAATGTCGTTCAGAAATATCTAATCTTTCTCAGATTGATGGTTTAAAATATCTTTTAGCGAAGGAAACCTGTACGCTCTGCAAGGATTATTCTTCTTCCAATGTCCTGAATTGGCATAACAGAATACCAATTAAAGAAATGTACCAAATAACAAAAACCACATCCCTTGAGGACATTCAACTTCATACAAGAGGTTAGAAAGAAAGCCTCTATAAATAATTGACGTGCATTAACACTGGGCATAAAAAACTATTTTCTTAAAACTAAAATGTTTAAAGAAATATTGTATAAATGTCAAGCGACTGTGCACTAACTGATGGTTCAATGAATGTCAGGTTTTTCCTCATTACAGAACTGCTAATCCTTTTAATCATTTCAGCGCAAGCAAGGAAATAGAGTCACTAATAAAAATGCAAGGTTTGCCGAGTGTTAAAGTGTATGAAATATAGAAAATATTAATAAGGGCAGAGAACAGTACAAGAACAGAAACTTAAATCACATACCTAATTATATTGTATTTACATTTTACTATTACTAATGTACTTTTATGGAAAATATGTTTTTTTAATTATGCCGCTTAAAATCAAGATTCTTTACGATACAGCGAATAATAATATAAGAGAATATAATATTTATACATCATGTTTGTTGTATGGGTATTTCTTCAAGGAATATAAGCCGATTTTTACTATTAGATTTTGCTAGTAATTTGGTATTGACTGTAAATAGCTGTTTAATGATACTATGATCCGTATGTCGCTTATTAATGCGTTGATTGATGCCACACTGGTCAGCTATTTTGCAAGTGACTCTCGAGATCATGTAGTTGAAGTATATACTATGTAATATATTTTTTTATGTTTTATTTATAGAGAAACTTTCTCCTAGTTGACAAATATACTCATACACACCACTAATCTTGTATAGAGGTTGGAAGTCTGGGACATAGTATTTTATATTACTAAGTTGTTATTCTTTAATTTTTGTAATATCTGATAAATCTGAATTACAACTGCATTTATCAAATGCAATAAATGAAATTGTAATTCTGTGGATACCTGCCCGGTGCAGAGCAAATGTAAATCAACCCAAGTAATTTATGAAGCCCGTATTTCTCCATTTAACAACAAAGACAATTACCGGACTTATATTGGTATGTCCGAGGGCCCTTTCAAACAGAGACTTTACAACCACAGGTACTCGTTTTTGAACCCTAACCAATAATTCCAGACGGCACTATCACGTAGATTCTGGAAAATGAAGGAGGAAGGGCAGGACCCTATAATCAGCTGGAAACTAATAGGCTCAGCCCGTACCCCTAAAAATTTTCGTGATAGGTGCCGTCTATGTCTATTGGAGAAGATTCTGATTTTGAAGTATCCTCATCAGGACTTACTTTTGAATCTTCGAAAGGAATTCATTAATAAGTGCCATCATAGGGCGGATTTTAAATTTTAAATTTTTTAATTTAAAATTTTTCTTTTTATAATTTTTATGTATATGTGTATATTTGTGTGTGTACATGTACATTTGTATATATGTGTGTATATATGTATATATGTATGTGTATATATGTATTTATGGGTGTAAAAATTTTTTTAGCTATTTAAATGCTCTACTTATATTTCCCTTCATAATATTCATTAAATTTTTATATATTTTTTATATGTATGTGTGTATGCGTGCATATGTATAATGTATATATATGTGTGTGTGTATGTGTGTATATGTATACATATGTGTGTGTGTACATATATATTGTGTGTGTGGATTTTTTGTATATGTGTGTACATATATGTGTGTGTATGTGCATGTATGAGTATATACGTATATAAGTGTGTGTATGTAATTGAATGTATGTGTGTGTATATATGTATATATGTATTCATAATTGAAGAATTGTGTGTGTGTGTGTGTGTGTGTGTGTGTGTGTGTGTGTACACATATGTATGTATAATTGTAAATGAATATTTTTTCAATACCTAGCGGTATCTTTATTTAGTTTAAATTAAATGACCTAATTTTTAAAAAAATATTTTAATCCTATATCTTTTTATTCCCTTTAAAAATAATTATACCTTTTTAAGAAAAAGGCCTTTTTCTAATACTTCAACGTTTTTGGGAAGTTAGGTTTTTGAATATGTCCAGCGTCTGTAATATATAAAAAAAATTTTCTTTCTTTTCTTTTTTCCCTCCCTTCTTTTATCTCTCTTACCTCCCACCTTTTTTCCGTTTTGCATAACCTAATATCAATTCAACACGCCCTCTGTTCCTTTTACGTTACAATTCTCTTTCCTTTTTTGCGAACCCAGACGATGCCAATTTACCTTTTCTTGTTTATTTTATTTTATCCTTTTCTTTTTCTTTCTTTTTAATTTTTTTCCAAATCTATTTAAAAAGGAAAAATAGACTGATTTTTTCTCCAGTTTCAGAAATGATTTTTTTGTTGCTGAGGTGATGTGTTATCTCCTGTCGGGATTTCATATCGAAATGGTCATTCAACATCCTTGAATTAATTCTATTTAATTTATATTTGCTCTGTAATATTTTATTACATGGAGCTCTTTTCCTCTATCATTTTTTAATATTAAAATAAAATTTTAATATTAATTAGGATCGGATTTTTGGAATTTACCTTCCTTCTTTTTCCGCTTGGATTAATATATATATATATATATATATATATATATATATATATATACACACACATGTGTCTGTGTTTAACGTTTTATTGCTTAACAAATTTTTTATTTATTTTTCTTATATTACCAAATGTTACCGTTTTTTTTTCTCAATATCACTATTCCTCATCGAACCGTTACTTTCCCGAGCCATCATATACAACAAACAGAAAAAATCAAAATAAAAAGGTTAGATTTATCATTTCAACGTTTTGCACCTTAACAATTCAAAAAATTTCTTCACATGAAAACGTTCTCTTCAAGGATGCAAAATGACTTAATTCAATATCGAATATTTTTCATTTGACCTAATGAATATTTAACGTTTTATAATTTCCTAACAACCCACAACCTTTTGTTTTTGTTTATAGATACTTTATTTCAAATAAATTCATTTCAGTTTTTGGATTGGCCATCAGTGAATGAAATGCATCAGCTAAAGCTAAATACAGTTTTTTCTCTTGTCCTTTTCAATTCATATATATATATATATATATATATATATATATATTACGTTAGAGCATGATAATAAATATTCATTTGAGCACTGTTTTAAATTAATGTTTTGAACGTTGCAGTTATTTTCTTCCTTCGTATTCATTTGAATATATATATATATATATATATATTCTATAACTGTTTTCAAAGGTGTTTCTCTTGTCGTTATTTCCCCTCATGCTTTGACTGTTACGTAGTAATTTATTTTTATGTTGAGTTTGGGACTGTTCATTTCAAACTCTGCTCGAGACTGGAATTTGTCTGAGCAACATTTTCTTAACAAAAAAAACCCCAAATTTTCAACACTTCATTTTTCTATTAAATAATGTAAGACAGGAGATAATTTTTTTATACATAGGGCTTCTCGAATAATGAGCTATTTCTGTCATTGTGATTTATATATAATCTTTGTATTTTCGATCAGAATTTTCCTTATATATATATATATATATATATATATATATATATATATATATATATATGAGGAATGAATTACAATTAAATTTGTTTTTTAATTAAAAATACATTGCGGCACGGAAATTTCTATGTTTCGAGATTTCTACCTCATGAAGCAATATTAGATCATAGTTGTGAAAATGATTTTTATTTAATTATAAGAAATAATATATTTGTATTTTGTAGATATGGGAAACCATAAAAAATTATGTGTGCGTTTAATTTAATTAATCAGAAAAGAGATTTACTTTAAATTTGAAAACAGTTTATATTTTTGGGGAATGCATGACTTCATGTTTCAATATTACGGCCAAAGTGTCAACCTAATTTTTAACACCTCTCTATAGACCCTACTTTATTTGTTGTATCCATTATTGTTACAAAGATTTTCTTTAGCTTTCTCCATATTTCAACATTTTCTAAAAAAAGAACAAAGATAATATATAATTATCCACATTTTGCAAAACTAGTTATTCAATTCTTCTTGTTTACTTTGATAAAAAGGTTTCAACGGCAGTAAGTAATTAATTTCTCAATATTAAATTAATACAAACCTTTTGACTCTAAAGTGAGATGCATATTAGAATTAAAAACCTATTCAGTGGAAGATATAAGAGAAAGTAACACCTATCGCAAGAAATATTAAAATGAGAACTGTAAAAACATTAAGAAAATCAGCTCACAAAAGGACGAAAAAAGATAACAAAACTTCAAAATTCCTATGCTGCAATTAAAAATACTAAAATAATTTTAATTAGTGCATATGTGATATTGTTTTAATCAAATATATTTTTCTGTAACCTATCTATATATTCTGAATTTATTTCAAATAAAAAATTATGTTTAACATTTATTGCAACATGAACAGATTATCATTAGTATCTTTTAAGGTTATAGATTATGAACCAGGATATGTAGAAGGATTAGCGGCTACAGGCGAGGTAAGTAAAATCGTCGAGCCAAGTTTAAATTCTGCGTAATCTGTTGCATTCACTTTCAGCCATTAGAAAAATGCACGAGTTCATCTTCTCCCCATCCCTAGCTTTCTGGAAAAATAATTTTAATACATTTATTTCTTCAGCCTTGATAACCTGTCAGTTTAGTCGGACGCAACTTTCAAATTCAAAAATTGAAAACACCAAGGGGAAACGATTTGCAGGCTATTAGCGGTAAGTCATGGCAATGAAAAACAATCATTATTAAACACCGTCTAACGAAAATAATGATAAATGAACATGATCCCGCTTATCCTAAACAGACATAGCATTATAATATATATTTACCAAGCATAATTGTGGAACAGTGTTTTCACGATACTAGAACATTACATTTTTTTGTGGTACAGTGGGTATCGGCTCCGAACGAGAAACTGGGGAACCGAGTTCGAATTCCAGTTGAATCGATTGTATTCACTTACGCGTAAATACCCTTGGGAAAGGTATTAATCCGTCTCTTCCTTCCAGTTATGGGTTAAATAACAGGACAGATTGGGTTCTATAGCCTTGGTCGGCAACCAGTCTACAGCAGAAAACAATGGCAACCTACTGCGGGATAATCTTCTGCCCAGTCAGTCATGTCTCTTTCGAGACATGATCGCCCAAGCGTGTATCACGTATGGCACTTAACTGACTTAACTGACTGAATATACAAAGTCGAAAGAGCTAGGCACTTAATAAAAACGGAATTTGCGGAAATTGGTTTATCTATTTTGTAGCTATAGAGAGCTGGTTAATGTTTCTTTGATTCGGCTTTGTGTCAGACATAACCGACCCCCATACAGCTTACAGGATTTATGCAGTATTATCATCATTTGAATTATCAGAAGTTTGCTTGTCGGGAGGATGGAATGTGCGGAATAGTGTAGAATATTGTAACAATAAAATATATATTTTTCATGTTAAAACAGAAATTTGTTAAAAGGTAAGAATAACACACGTTGTAGAAGATAATGTTAGAGATATTACTAAGAAGTTAAGGGTAGAGTTCGTGTTCAACGATAAATTTATGGGTATCAAGATTTGTAGAAAATGTTTGTAGTAGTAATTGTTGAAAGAGTACGGACATATGTAGGTATGTATTCAGTATGGAATGTTTTTGGGTGGCGATAAAGAAGTAGAAATAATCAGTACAGAAGAAATAAGGAGAAAGAGAACAATGTTTGACCTGACGTTATCTCCGGGTCGATTTGAAGTTGAAGTTACATTTTAGTTGTTTCGTCTCGCTGACTAACTGACGCTGATGAAGTCCTTTTATTGTAATCTAGATTTTTTGCATTTACTCGCGAAGTCCTTTAAGTCTTGCAAGTCGCTCCCATTGGTCAAAAATAATTTTAACACCTCCTTGCGAAATCTGGTTTCGACGTTTTTTTTTAATCACATGGTCAATCCTTTTTCTTTTTGGGAAAAACCAGGACTTTACACGTCATTGTGAATTTTTGTAAAAGTGAAGAAGACAGTTGATTTTATTTAATTACTTATCTACTAAAAGTTCACTAGCTACTGTTGTTTTTTCTAATATCTCCTCTATATATATATATATTGACAGCACGAAACTTTTAAGTGCAGAAACACAAATACGAAACATTTAATAACATTAAACTGAACTGACTACAGAAATAATTGTATGGGAGGTAAGGTTCTAACAATTTCACTCTGAAAACTGCTTTAATTTAGAAATGAATAAATTATAATCATTGTTCCTTTTTTATCTGCATTTCCTGATGTCGGTTGGTTCTCAGGGAAATTCACAGATGGTCATTACAAGATCGGTGATCGGAAATATACAATGATATCTATTTCCGATTCACATTTCTCATGAATGTGCCTGGAATGAAAACAGGAGAGTTACAATAAAACGCATAATGAATAAGATGAAATAAATACGATTTAAAATGTAATAGTAATTACTTTATAGATCCGGTGCTTACTAAAGATTGTAGAGTGACGACTTTGGTTTTAAAATTGAAAGTAATGTAAATTAGATGAACAAATATATTAGCTATAATTAATTACTTCCGATCAACAAGCGATCGTAAAAAGACGTTCTGGGAATTATTATAAAATCATGAAATAAAAGAAAAAGAGAAATTCTAGTCATAATTTGGAATAGTAATTTCTAGTCTACAATAGATACTTACGATCGTAGAATGACAAAGTGTGAGTTGCGATAAAAATTAAAAGAAGTAACATGAAGAAATTGCTAGTCAAAATTTGAAATAATTATTTTCTATTTACGCTGCTTAATAATGATCATATAGTGACAGTTTCAGAGTTACAAAAAAGTAGGAGAAATTAAATCAAATGAATATCTAAACTTATTTATAAATGGAACTTATTTTGTGTGTGTGTGTGTCCGTTACCCATAGAATCCAAAACGGCTGAACCGATTTTCTTGAAAAATTACACAGTTGTACTATCAGTGTCTGCGAGTGTTCTTAGCTAGGTTTTGTGTCGAGGGACCCCCGATAAATTTCGAAAATCGATAATCGAAAAAATCGGGTTATAGAAGGAATGGTCCGATTTTAATCAAATTTGATACACTCATAGACAAGGACATAAGAAACAATATTCAGAAGTTTCAAGGTTGCAGTTATATCCTTGGATGACTTATTTGACTCCGATATTGGAAATATCCTACCGAGTTTGACTAAAAGCAGTTTTTCAGCTCTTTTATTTTAGTTTTTGCTTCGAGTTTGGCTCTAAGTTGGTGTAATTGTAGTTCTTAGTCTCAGCCACGATACCATTTACTCAGAGGCATTATTTAGCCTTCAAAATGCAGTTTACGACGAAAAAAACTTATTTGATATCGATACCAGGAAATCAAAATTTGACTTATATCCATTCATATTTCTTTCAGTCTACGGTTTCGCTTTAACTGGAAATGACTATTGCTTTTTAGTCTTTCGTGCCAACGTCCAAAGAGTCTGACGTCCAGGACGATGGATTAGTTTTAAAGCTTTCATTACAACCTAGCAACGCCGGGCTATACTGCTAGTTAAAGATTTTAAAGTAATTATTCTGCATAACGCGAGGTTTAGTAACGATCGTAGAATGCTGGACTGAGAGTTTCGAAAAATAGTAAGGAAAAAAAGAAGAAGATATACTAGGCAAAATTTTAGATAAATCATTTTCGATCTACGCTGTGTCATAACGATCGTAGAATGACGACCTAGGAATTTCGATAAAGGGCCAGAGAAATAAGATGAAAGAAATTATTTTCAATCCATGGTATTTACTTACAACCGTATGATAACATTCTAGAGGTTACGATAAAAAGCAAGAGATTTAAGATTAATGAAATACTAAGCAGCATTTTAAATGATTTCTTTTCGTGTTACAATGCATAATTACGATCGTAGAATAAAAAAAGTAAGAGAAATGACAAGAAAGAAAATTGAACAAATTTTATAAGTGCTAATTAAAACGCAGAAGAAACAAAAATAAGAAAATACTAATAAAATATTAATTTTTGATTCACGATATCTATTAACGACCGTAAAATGAGGACCTAAGACGTACGGTAATATACAAACGAATTAAGATAAATTCTAGTCAAAATTCTTACCAAAATCGCAGACGATCGGGAAGTTGCGTCAAAAAGAGAAAAAGAAAAAATATATATTTAATAATGTAATCACTTGTTTTTTTCTGTCTGGTTTTTATGCTGGGGATTTTCAGGATTTTTAGAAGAAATTTTCGTTTCATGTTATAAAATATATTTTTGCAGTCCATTATTACGTTTGATATTTTATGCATTTTTAGAGATTCTTCAAAACGGTCGTTACCAAACCAAACAGAATAGCTTCATCGAACTAATATTTGTGATATATAAATGCATCTAAATAAAACTTCCAGGAATATATACAAGAAAAATAGACAGAAAATTTTGAATATATTAGTATTAATAAACAGAAAATAAGCAAATAAATTCTTGTAGAATTGAGCTATGAGATGAATACCTACATAAATAAAATAATAAATATAACAATACAATTTCAATGATGTCAGGTACGAATAAGGTGGGTTAAAAGGTCGATTATTTGAAATAGTCCCGAAAACACAAAATATCCAAGGGGCAACTGATTATTATCTTTATAATTATTATAGAAAAATGTTTTCTTCAAGTTACATTTTACATATGAAAATGTAACTTGACGACGACAGATATTCCGTTGAAATGGTGTTTGTCATTGTCAAACATTGTGTTATTTCATTTTGTAAATTGAGCTATTCTCTTAACCGTTGAAAGAATATTGGAAGAGTTCTGTAAATCATCATTTTCTCCTTCAAAAAAGGCAATAATGCCATTAAGACGGAATGGGATATTGTGAGGGAGAGAGAATGAGAAAACCTTACAAAGAAACCGGAAACCCAATGCTAAATATGGAACAAGGGTTATCCCTTGTTCATTGTTTAGTATTGGGCTTACTTCTTTTCAATAAACGCGGAAGGAATCTGAACAAAGCATTATTATTATTATTATTATTATGATTATTCAATAAATTTCGTTATTTTTGTTGTTTTTTTAGTTTTGCGTACCAAGAAAGATACTGTATTTCAAGTCATGACCATGAGAATTCGTACAATGCTGGTGGAACGCAATACGACACTATTTTGGCCGTCCACACGATGTATATTTTATACCAAGTTGGTATTATTATTATTATTATTATTATTATTATTATTATTATTATTATTATTCAATAAATCTCGTTATTTTTGTTGTTTTTTAGTTTTGCGTACCAAGAAAGATATTGTATTTAACGTTGAGAGGATTGAGTCAGTCCGAATTTAACAGTTTATTCCGGCATTCTCCAGAATTTGACAAAACTCGAAATAGGACGTACTATAAGTTGCATCAGCAAACAACAACGTCTCAAAGGGAAACAGACGTAAAAGAAAAAACGACAGCATCACATATGAGATTCTCGACATGATGCAAAAGATACAGAAAACAATGCCATGGTATGGAACGTAATACGAGAAACTTTACAATAA
Source organism: Ascarosepion bandense (assembly GCA_037127315.1). Taxonomy (NCBI): domain Eukaryota; kingdom Metazoa; phylum Mollusca; class Cephalopoda; order Sepiida; family Sepiidae; genus Ascarosepion; species Ascarosepion bandense. The sequence continues at coordinate 9,148,704 of JBBBDQ010000555.1, forward strand.
AATGAGGATCAAATTTAGACGGGCTAAAAAGAATGGTACAAAGAAAAATGTACAGAAATAGAGAGACTGAGCATGACTAATGAAAGCATGAGTAATAAATTTTATGAGAGCTAACAGGACAAGAAAAATTTTCATCAACAGGATGTATAAAAATCAAGGATGAAACTATCATATTAAAGAAAGAAAAAATACTTCAGCGATGGAACGAATACATTGCAGATCTCGCCCGCGATAAGAGAGAGCAACTGGCATTACACAAAAATAATGAGGGACCGGAAATATCAAAAACCAAAGCTGCACTGATCAAATTGAATAGAAACAAGGCAGCAGATGCTGACGGCCTCTGGCAATTTCGAGGTAAACAAACTTACAGAAAAAATAAATGAAATCTATAGCAGTGGCAATATACTGGAAGACCAAAGAAGATAGATTTTCAAAGCACTACTTAATAAAAACAACAGGCCTAAAAGAATGTAAAGTTCATTCAGATTAATTAATTACATAACAAAACCCATCTGACAATACAGCGCACAGTATAATGAATAGGACATAAATAGTACGGTTTTGTCAAGGACACTGGAACTAGGAACGCGATATTTATGCCTAGAATATTATCAGAAAGAACATTGCAAATGTAGACGGACGGGTACCGATGCTTCATAGACTACGCAAAGGCATTCAGCAAATACTTGAGAAAGATGCTCATCAATCTTGACATATTCTGGAAAGACATTAGAATAATCAAAGACCTGTACTGGCAGCAAACCGCCTGCATACAGACAAGAAATGTGTTCAGCAGTTATACAAAGACAGAATGGGGTGAAAGACAAGGATGTCTCTTCTCACCAGATTTATTCAACCTACACAGCTAAGCAATTCTAAGAAAACTAGAAATCCCGCCAGGACTCCTCATTGGCAGCCACAAAGTGATCAATATAAGATACGCTGATGATACCTTGCTGATAGCAGACACGAAAAGGAAAATTTTTACAGAAAGTAACTAATGAAAGTGGAAAGAAAGGACTACATATAAAATACAGGAAAATAAATACATGGTTCTCAGTAAAAAGAGGAGCCCAAAATGCAATTTACAGGCCGGGGATATTAAAATCAAGCAAATACTGAAATTTAAATATATAGGAAGTGTCCTAACAGAGAACGGAAAATGTGACACATCAATGCGAGGGTTAATGATGCATTCCAAAACTTGAGTAGAGAAACAAGAAAATGTCGTTCGAAACAAAGAACAGACTAGTGTATTGTTATGTGATGTCTGTCCTTGGGGTGTAATGATCATAAAAAATAAATTTAAAAAACAACATCATGAAAAGACAGATGAAGTTTAAGGAGATGTAATGAAGAAAGAGGGCTTGGAGAATCTAAAACTTACAGGACATATAGCGAGAAAATAGAGACAGGGAAATGTAACGTATGACATACATGATGAGTTAGAGCAAATGAATGGTAAAACAGGGTTTGGGAGGCGTAAAAACAGAAATACAAATACTTTCACATCTTCTGCTCCAATGGTGTCCCCTCTACATGAATTTACTCGAGCTACGAGACTAGCAATTTCGTCCCACCCTTTTACAGTGAAACTAATCAAATGTAACGCAACTTCCAAACTAGTAGCTTCTTTTCTCGCACTTTTCACCTTTGGAATTCCCTTCTGTATGCTTGCTTCCCTGACAGCTACAATCTCCAAGAATTTAAATGCAATGTCAATTGCTATCTTTTATCTTTTTGACACCCATCCTTTCCTCGAAAGCCCCTGTATGTTTTTCTTCCCGTTTTCCGCTCTAATCTGACGCAGTTCTCTTCACACCAGTGTTTCCACCCTCCTCTTACATATTCTACGACATTTATATATATATATATATATATATATATATATATATATAATTGCAATTATTTGTTATTATGTATTTGCCATTCACTTACGCACAAATATACTTGAAAAAGTTATGAATCCATCTCTTTTCTCTCCCAAGCTATGGGTTAAATAGCAGAAAATAACCTTGGTTGGCAACCAATCTATCGTGAAAAAATATTAAAAAATATAGCGGGAAAATATTATGACTTGTTATTCACGAAAGAGACGTGATCGTCAAAGCGAATATCACATATGGCACGTGACCGTCTAAGCGGGTTATAGTAAGTTATGATTCATCCATTCATTTCTTTTTTGCTCGATATCGACCGGAGATCAGAATTTAGGTTGTGCCAAGAAGCGTTGGTTATTAAAATATCTGTGTTTAAATACTAATCACAATAGTAAACCGCAATTTTGGATTTTATCTGTTACAGGTCAAAGATTTGACACATACAGAACAAAAATTCTAATTTTTTAAGATACTACATAAATGCTCGTTTATCATTGAAATTTTAATATATTCCCCTTTCACCTTTTCTCTCACATCTTTATGCAACATGATACAACTATATAAATTATATATTATTATTATTACGAGTGTATCCCTGTTGTAAAAAATGACGATAAAAACGTTTCAGAGGACTATATATATATATGCATATATATTACATATAAAAAAAATAAATAAACATATCATTTCGATGAGAAAATTTAACACCCGTCTCATCAGCGTTTAAAAACATGGGAAATAAATTAATTTCGCCTCTAAACGTTCTTTTTTTCGAATTTCTAACGGAATATATATATATATATATATTGACAGTACATTATTATTTTTTGGCGTGGGGTCAATAATTATGTCGTCGTGTAGTGAAGAATATCTGTATATGTATATATATATTCTTCTCTACTCGACGATATAATTATTACAAAAAATGTAAAGTTAAAGAGCAAACGTGCGACAAGAGCTTTTATAATTGGTAGAAACGTTTAACAACTGGTATTAAAGAGAAACGTTTAACAACTGGTATTAAAGAGAATAAACTGCCTTGCTATTGACCCTGCAATGAACTCAGTCGAAGCTGCCTCGCTATTGTGTTTATCTCAACAGGAACGTGACATGAAGGATATATATATATACGCAAGGGTCTTCATAATAATAATAATAATAATAATAATAATAATAATAATTATTATTATTATTATTATTATTATTACTTTTTAACTGGTATCACTGTGGACATCTTTAACTTCCAAATCATTGCCAATTCAAACTTCAGCGGATATTATTTGGTTACATTGCCTTCTTTATTTTGCGCTTTGTTTATATGACAAAGGCATTGTGGGTCAATGATTAGCAATCGTTTATTGTTTTAGCTTCCTGTAATATGTCAGTCTTTTTGTGCTCCTGTTTTTTGTGTTGTTGGTATTTTATTTTTTTTTTTCTTCTCCCTCTTCTTCTTCTTCTTCTTTTCAGAATCCATCATCCACAGTTATAAATCTACTATTTATCCGTAGTGTTGCTATATCGTATTGGGTGCTTTCACTAGTAATCTGGTGGATTTCAGCAAAATCTATCCAGAATCTGCAGCTCGACTTCAGTCATTTTCTCAACGTCGACGCTCTACAAATAATTTCACGGCTTCTGCTCTGACGAGCTTTTTTTCCTAAGGCTTGACCAGATAGATTTTCCTTGACGCTTGACCAAACAGATTTGTTTGTGCTAAAAGATTGGCTTCTAGATCTCAGAATTTTACCGTTAAAACAGTCAAATTTAACCGCCACTTCTATTCTGACAGCTTCATATCTCGCTCTTTCTGTTTGTAGAATTCTCTTCTGTATACTTGCTTTCCCAATAGCTACATTATCCAAAAGTTTAAATGAAACGTCAATTGCCATCTTCTGTTTCCTTGATTTCTATCTTTTTCTTGTCCTTTCTTTTACATCCCTTGTACTTTGTTTTTTTTATTTATTTATTTATTTTTTTTGTCGTTTCCTCTCATTTCTCTCACTATAAACCCTGCAAAACACTAGCGGTCCCGCCTTGCTTGGGGATGAAAAGATTATATAAAATAAAATTCATTATTAACTATTTTTATTACCATATTATTATTACTTTAATATTATTATTATTATTAACTTAATATTTCTATATTTTACTTGATTATTATTATTACCTTATTTTATTATGTTAACCTTATCATTATTACATAATTATTACTAAATTATTACTTTATTATTATTCCATCATTATTATTATTTCAGTGTTGTTATTTTTAACTAATTATTATTATTATCATCACATTTTTAATATTACGTATTACCATTATTACCTTATAACTTTATTATTATTATTATTATTATTATTATTATTGGTGCTGTTGGTTTATAAATATGCACTATTTGCTTAAATGTCATGTATTTTCGGATTATGTTTTGAATTGCCATGGCTACTTGGGAAAAATGTTGAAACGTTTTTCCGTTGCCTTCCCCACAACCTTCGAGTTCAGAATTGACCACGTTCTCGCGTAGGTACCATCCACGGCTATTTAACCCCTAGGCTATTTGTTCAAACGTGAACGGAAGAGACAAGGCGGAAAATTGTACTCGGATTGCCGATTCCACTTTACCCAACTTTGACCGTTTTGCTCCCCGCACAAACGGTGATTATGCGCTGCTATGGTTATAAAGCGAATGAGTTTTTCAAATATTCTCTTTGTTATATAATGTCAGAACATTTTATACACTTCAGTAGAAATCCTTCAGTCTCTCATAAGAACATAAAGACTGTATTATGTTCATTTGGAAATATGTAGAACTGTACTTGAAGGCTTTTAAATGAACTTCTTTATTAACAAAAGATTTCTCTCTCTGTTGTTGCTTTTAATTTCTGTCTTGACTTCCACCAACGATAAGTTACGAGATGCTGAAATTCACTCGGCTTATGACAATTAAACACAGCACTTAAATTCTATAAATTCAAAACGGGTAATTGATTTGGCAAGAGCCTCCGAATATTGCTGCGTCAAACGTTTCACGCGTTTCTGTTTAAGAAAGAAACTCTATTCAATAGTTTTCGAATAACGATTTAAGAAAATGGAATCTTGAATGGGGAGCAGCGAAGTTGAGAATTTCAATCTTTGAGTTACGCTCTCTTGACTTTGGACTCGTAACTCACTTGCAACACAATAATATATTGCCTGAGATTTTTCAGTCCACGACTTTGAAATCACCGGAAGACCTTCTGGGCAATAAATCGTCCACCGAATAAAATGCGATAGCAATTGTAAATTGAAGAAAAATATTCGAGGAATGAGAAATACCAATTGATACGTGTACGCGCACAAATATTCCAGTCGGAGTTTTTTAAAATAAAAGACGGAAAAGCAAAAACATATATTTCAATAGTATTGATAACATTTTCGTATTGAATACATTAAGTGAGACAGAACTTATTTGTACTCACTAAGCTACAAAATATTAACATGCAAGATATGTTTTTAAATTTTTTATTTTTTTAATCGTTTCACCCTAAGCAAGGCGGTACTGCCACAGATGTGAAGTGGACTACATAATAGAGTAAAGGTTTAGGCAGGAGAAAAGTGAAGAGAAAGACGAACCGGCTACAGTGGGTGTTAGAGAAAGGGCAAAGGAAAGATGTGAACACAGGAGTGAAGACAGTTGTGAATGTAGAGAGAAATGAAAAGAACAAGACACACGGGGTGATGTAGAAAGGACTGAACTCAAGTGGATAAGAGATGGGAATTGACATTGCATTTAAATTCCTGGAGGTTGTAGCCGTCAGGAAAGCAAGTATATTGAAGAGAGTTCCATAGGCGGGAAATGTAAGAAAAGAAACTGATGGAGTAGAATTGTCTCCTGAATTAGGTTGATTTAACTGTGAAACTTAACTTTAACTTGTTGTCAGTCTGGTGCACGAGTATATTCTTTTGGAGGGGCACCAGTGATCTAAGTTTGTAGGAGTAATATCGTCGGAGACGTTGATATAGATGCGAGCGATACCGCCAAATCGGTTCGGACATATCCAAACTGTCAGATGTATAAAAACGCTTTCTCAAATCAGTGATTAAAAATAACTTTAAGTGAGTAAAGCTCATGTGTTTTGGTGAAGATTCCATTTTTTGTGGATTGGCGCTACAAAAAAATCACAAACAAATAACTGTACAATGTAAGTTAAATCACATCATTTGAGTAACTTTAACTAGCAGTAACAGATAAAATAAAAGTGAAACTCGAAAAGAAAATAATGACGTAATCAAGGTATTAACCTACCACACTACTTCAAATAACATGTTTGGAATGAAACCACAATCATTGCTGGAATGAGAGGAAACCTCTACTGGGCATGATACACTTATTGTACAGAAAAATAGTTTTAGATAAATATTTTATAAATTTTAATCGACAGTGCTACTGTCTGCTCAGATAATAAATGCTGAATGTTTCCTCATCAGGAAACGGCTATAACCATTACAGTTCTGGTCAGTCAGTTAAGTGTCATACGTAATACACACTTTGGGCAGTCATGTCTCGAAATAGACATAACTGACTGGGCAAAAGATTATACCGCACTATGTGGCCATTGCTTTCTGCGGTATACTGGTTGCCAACCAAGGTTATAGAATCCAATCTGTTCTATTATTTAACCCATAACTGGAGGGAAGAAACAGATTAATACCTTTCCCAAGGGTATGTTCGCGTAAGTGAATGCAAAAAATTCAACTGGAATTCGAAGTCGGCTGGTATGAGTCAATAATCTTGGAGCGCCTGTGAATATCTGGCTAACTTCACATTCTTGTCTGCAATATTACCTCATAAATTATTATCTAATGGGTATAATTGGTTTAAGGTAGGTAGTACATACTCTGGTCACCATAAAGCAAATTTTCGTAGAAGAAGTTTCCTGATGAACCGTAAATTTCATTAAAACCTGGTTAGAATCAAGTAAGTGAAAACATCTAATAAAAGCATGCTGGTCCAAATATCAACACAGTTAATAATAATAATTTCTCATCTCACTAATTTCAACATAAATTAATCCGTGTTTGATAGCTATTGGCGTGTTGTTGTAGTTGATAATCGCCATCTACTTTTTCCTGCTGTGCACGTCCGGCATTCAACACATTGGTTCTGTTATAAAGTCGCATGGTTGAATTAACATTTCCTTTCGAAGGAAATGTCGAATGGACTCAAGAACCGAAGCTAGGACAATATGAATATCTACAAGGAAAATTCAACAGTCAAATATAACTAATACATGTCCTATTGAAATTGAAAGTCGAGTTACTATCGCTTATTTGACTTCCGCTTATTTGACTGAATGTGAACGGTCTACATGAGAAAAGAGGAAATATATAAAGAGACCCCAAGATCGGGCGGAGATTAGACTATAGACTGATTGATGTGTCTATGTAGGTATGAAATTACTTAGCTTTCACATATTATGTACATATATTTAGGCTCAATGGAGTATATAAAATGATGTACTCGTCAGTCAAAATAAATTCCAGTTGTAACAGGTTCGATGAAGTTTATGCTAAGTTCAATCATAAAAGTGATTTGATCCAATGAACACATGGCATGAGCACAGACCGTAATCCGTAAGGATAATTTTGTTCTTACTCTTGTCAATCAAAAATTTATATCACAGATGTAAAACCAATTTGAAAGAATAACCTGTATTTATAATTACTAAAAACTTGATAACAGGTGATGATTAATTGAATGCTAGTAATGCATGTTTTTTAATTAACAATCCTTAATAATTCAGTTTTTCTTGGTATCAAAAGCATGGCCTATGTAAACAAAGATTTTTTTAAAAAATATTTTAATCATTTAACCCCAAGCGCGGCTAAAAAGCCTGTAAAACACAAGGGGTTGCTGACAGAATATGATAAAAATATACTGTTAAGGTGAAACGCCGATGAAGAACTTATGGTAACATCTAAAACATTTATTTGTTAAATAAATCAGCTGTCATTCTAGTTAGTCAGGCAGCCAGTTAAAGGCCATACTTGATACTTGCTTGTGTGATCATGTCCATTTCGAGATATGACGGATTCGACAGAGGGTTTTCCCGCAGTAGGTTGCCAGTTCTTTCTGCGTTAGACTGATTGCCAACCAATGCTAAAAGACCCAATCTATCTTGCTATTCAACCCATAGCTGGAGGAGGAAGAGATGAATTTATCACTTTCTCAATGGTATTTGCCCGTTAGTGATTGCAACGTATTCAGCTTGAATTCAAACTCGGCTCACCAATTTCATATTCTAAGCCGATATCCATTACATGATAAAATCGGTTTCGTACTTCGCTTAAATTCGTAAAGTCTGGCTAACAAAGAAGATGGCTAATAAGAGTAATCATCAAAAACATATTTGTATAAAAGGCACAGGGAAGCGCCGATAAGGTGATAAGAAAGTGTCTGAAAATAAGATGCATTGCAGATTGTACTTTTGAATGCATCTAGAATCGCTAATAACAAATCTGCGTATGCGTTGTATGTGTTTTATTTAGCCAAAGAAAACAATACAGCCACTAAGACGTAGAGGCTTACTGAGTGTTTATAAGTATGAGAAAAACATGCTATTAAGGAGACAAGACAATAAAAGGACAATTATTATTTTTATGGTCAGAAGAGACGGAGGACAATCTAAGTAACGAGCTTATGAAAATAAAAGGCGGAGAGTGGAATTATAGAGGTGGTAAAAAGAATTGCATGTTATATAGTGTTGTGTAAAGCAATGCACACCCACGTCCTAACAGAACTCTGTACTAAAAGAAGAATAATCATAGAAAAGGATTGATCACGCACTTAATACTTAGAGTTAGAAATAGTTTAAATTTCTAAGTTACATATTCATAAAAGAGGGCTTAAAGGATGTGAAACTCCATGTTAAATGGAAGAAAGACTAAACTTAGTATCCGTAATTCTACAAGTACTGGAATATTTGAGTAAAAAAAACATTTAAGGAAAAAGGAAAAAAGAAATTACCATTTATATTTAGAATTAGAAAAGCGTTTAAATTTCTGTTTCACATATTGAAAAAAGTGGGTGTGGTGAATATGAAACTCCAAGAATGTTTCATATTTGGATAAAAATAGTTATGAAAATAGTTAGCTGTTTTTTATAGGTGGGCATCGACATTCTTGGGCCAAACAAGCATTGCTACTATCGGTTGAAATGTATAAAATATTACTATTGAAATAATTTTCCTGAAAATTTAAGTTACATTTTTCAAGTCCACTTAATTTATTTCTAACGTTTTATTCGAAGCATAGTGGATGTAATCAATACCATTATCAAATACTTTTCTCTTCCGGTTACATGTACTATTCATTTTACTTGTTGCTGCTGTTGAAAATCCTCATTTGATTTTTGCTATTTGTTACTGAAATTTCTTTATGATTCTATCGAGACAGTCAACAAGTGTTATCAAAGCCATGATCAACAGATTTTATTCGTTCAAAACTATTGATTTTACAGGGGTAGGCTGTCAGTTTAAAAATTTCTCATCGATTTTAGAGGTAAGTATTCCTCTCGTTTTCAGGATAGTGTTTGGGATTTATAGCAATTTATTGTGTTTGGTGAGACTAGTTCGAGTGCTTCCTGTTCAATGTTCAATTTTTCTCTTATAGAAAATATGTTTCTTAAATATTTACTGTTATTCATTCTTCCTGCATAGACTGATGGCTTCCTTATTGCTCCATAATAAGATCTCTATCAACATTTCGAAATAATACACGAATGATAGCAGCTACATATCTCGTAAATTAAATGCTTAATTAAGAAAAGCATTACGAATCCACAGTCATAATTAAATATCCATTGTAAATAAAAACACGTCAAGAGCACACACCTTTGTATTCCTTGGGGTGGTGTCGTGAAGGATATAAGATTTGGTTATATATGTGATGTTGTCATACTATATAATGTTCATGGTTTCAATCATTTGATTCAGTAGAACAGAACAATAACAATAACATAGGATAAAATATCACCATGATCAACATATATCAGCCAATCAAAAGACATTTGATAATGACCAGAGGTTGCTTGTTCGAAACAATGTGTCTATAATAACATCTATATCAACTAAAATGTAATTAGTTCTAAATATTACAAGAATTACTCATCTTAGAAATACAATACTAAATTATGATGTGATTTTGTTTGTGAAACTTTAGACTAGTCCATGAGGTGCGAAGAAGAATGGTACTATTTGTCCCTTGCCATTTTTATCACTGTTTCCCCGTCATTAAATTTAAGTTTAAACCAAGCTGTTTGGCTTTGGGTAAGCAAAAGAGCATAGGGCAAGGAATATAAGGAACTAAGAACATGGAGAAGAAAACTGGAGAATCCTGCATCATCTCCCACAAAAAGTAACGCAGGTTCACAGTAATAATATTATTACTGTAATGTGGTAGCATTCACTCTGGGTGGATTGAGCCTTCTTCTTCCCTAGAAGAAGTTTCATTTGGCTCCACAAGTGGTCCCAAACCGCAAGTTATATGGGGATTTATCGAAGAAGATTGCTAATACTTACTGCGGTAGACAGGTTCTTCACCAAGACTATAAAATCTAGCTTTGCTATTTACCCATAGCAGTTCACAGTAATCCATAGACAGCCATGAATTCCAAAGTTTTTAAGTGATACGACATTTAAAAAAATATCATCTCACGGACAATTAACGCAACATTATAATCTCCACTGTTCCATAGATTAGCTAAATAATTATAAATAAGATATGAAATAAAACAAAAACATAACACTATTTGCATAATAAATTGTGTCCGTGATATCAAGTGTTTATTTTATAAATAAATATAAAAGATATTTTGCCCTGGCAGAACTATGTGTTCACTCAAAGTTTCTTCACCGTTTATCTCTATCTCATTTTAGACTTAACAAATAAATTGGGAAAGAATGTAATCATTTCAAAAAGCCGTCGGCGTAGGTAAATGTGCCATATTTAAAGATGCAAATCCATTTCTCCAAAATCTCGATTCCCATGAGGTAGAGGGGCCATTTTTGTGCATGTTTGCATAGTGAAATATCATTTAAATTGAGAATATTTCAACAAGACATACCCAATATATATATATATATATATATATATAACATTTAACGAAAATTAACGAAATGATCTTTAAACAACCGACAATTTGAAATGATTTGTTTGAACATTTTTATCAATACTCGTATTTAAGTACATATTCTGTTTCTAATCAAACAGTATTATACATTTATTTCTACTAGCCTAATTATTTACAATAATTTTGTTCCGAAAATGTGTGTCATTTGTGCTAGTTAACTATATTAATAGATGTACAAATAACAATGCAATATATGCATTAAAATACGTAGATTATCATGGAGATGAAGAGAAACAGTTATGAAAATTATATTCATAATACACACACACATATATATCGCATATAAATTATTATATTTTACGGTCAATAAATGAAGCACAAATAAGAAACGCCTACAAAGAAAACTTATAAATCTTTACAATTCTGTACAAACAGATGACTAATTCAAAATCTTTTTGTAACCTGATTAGATTTGACAAGTCACGTAGTTCGGTTTACTGGGTCCAACTCCCGCAAAATACACATAGAATTTGAAGCCGAACATAAGACATAAAATCGGATCACCAAAGAAAACAAATAGAGAGTCAGCGACATTATGGTCATTTCAGCGTAGTGTAATAATTATCAAGCTTGTCTGTCTAGATCAATTTATTATTGAATAGTGAGTTCTATCATCATTGCGTACCACAGATTTCCGTCGTCTATGAGCCACATCTAATCTACGCTTAGAAAATAACCGTCAGACTTCGGCTCTAACGCAAGCTTGTCAGACTCTCTGTCTTTCGGCAGAGAGGGTCTCAAACGAGACTATATCTCCATGCAGAGGCTCGACTGAGAAAAATATACAATAACCAGATGACGATGTTAAATTAAACATATGTTGTTTTAAAAAATCTGAAATACCGCAATATCTATATATATTTGGGAATTAAAAGACATCCCATTTTTTTACTTGGAATATCAGTAACTTATGTGTTTTTAGAAAATCTTAAATCATATAAATAACCCTAATCTACTTGATAAAAAAAGAAATTAATGACCAGCTGTTGCGATAGACAAATACTTACTTGCATATTTAGACTAGGATTAATACTGATTCCGTTAAACGTCTGTTTCAGTTTTTCTCAGACCCTTGCGTTCTTCGTTTCTTTCTTTTTTCTTAATTTACCTCGCAAACATTATTCATTATTAATAACAATTATGAATTACTCGACTATGAACTCATCTTCCTTAATTTTAATAATTTTTAAATTTAAATTTAATTTTTTTCATCTTCCTGCAATTTTTATCTATTTATATTATTCTATTAATAAAAATATCAGGCTAACATTATAAGACTTATATTCCCCGAGTAACGCGTGAATTTAAATTCAACTCTATTAAACAGTCAGTTTGAAATATGCACCGAAACATTGCGTAATGCTTGAAACTTCTAGTCATGCCTCTGACATAGGTTAATATGTATATTTACTAATATATGATTAATAGCTCTGTTTATACTACTTATACTACACTGAGCACTGTTTATTAACAACTGAATAATATTTTATACATGTGTGTATTCCCATGTGTATATTTATTACTTCAAATATCTATGTATGTCTCTCTACCCCTCTCTCTCTCTCTCTCTCTCTCTATATATATATATATATATATATATATATATATATATATAAATCGCAAATGAATAACGAACTAAAAAAATAATTGCAACGTTCGATATATTAATTTAAAACCGTGCTCAATATAAAAACGAACAACGAATATTTATTATTAATTATTCGTTAAAACATGTACAAACTACTAGAAAATCGTGTATTTTGTTTCGACATTGAAATAACTATTTCTCATCAGGTAGTTATTAACTATTTTCAAAGCTAAACTACACAGAACTAGTACAAAATGTCATAAGTTCGACAAATACATTCCATGACACCCTTATATACATTTTATACCAAATATTGTATATCTGATTCGTTCTCGTTTGTCCTGGTTTATATCAATTTTATGGCCAGTGCGCTGCTGGTTGTGTGGGCGTACAATCTTATATTTGGAAACAATCAATATGTAGATTCTAAAATACGACTTGGCAAAATAGATAACATGTGTTCTCTTTCCTATACAAAGATCGAATCAGCTATTCCTCAACACCTAGTAGAGAATATAGCCTGTGTCAAGTCGTATAAGAAAGAGTGGTTCAATATTTTACATACAGCTGGTTCCAATAATCATTTAAACATTTTGGACTCAATCTGTATATCTTTATGTAAAACTTCTCTTTGCCAGCAGAAGGATTTCGTGAAGTCTCTATATTTGTTGGGGGATATTTTATTTTAACTGTCCCTCGCTAATTATTTACCCGCGATTTCTCCTCCCCTCGTTATAAGAATATATATCTATATGTATATTTATTTTAACGTGTCCTCACTCTTTTTGCTCTATATTTTCGTTGCTGTTCTTTTCGTTTGATTTATATTTCCAATGATTTTCTCCTGATGAGATGTTGGACAAAAAAGCCTTGTATTTAAAATAGTATACAAATATACATATATATATTCAGATGAAAATAACCAGCATGTATAAAATTCAGAGTTCTCCGGTATTTACTTTTAAAAAGTGCTCAGTCCAACGTAGGTCGCAGAGCGTATTATAATCGAAATTGTTTTTTTATTTAAAACTAATTTAATTTTCATTGCAACATAGACATTTCTATGTTTCGTGATTTAAAGCTTTTATCTCGTCCTCAATTTCATTAACTTTGTTGGAAATGATTTACATTAGAATGTAGAAAACAATAGGTTTGTTTATTAAAGAGTTAATCTAGAGGGGGAGACAGAAAATTTAGATCATATGTGTGTAATTAATTTAACTAATCAAAATGAAGGTCGACTTTGAAAATTTATAAGTATAGGTTAGATTTAGAAAATGTGGGGCATTTATACATGTCTAAGAAAGACTGTTATTTTTACCGCTAGATTGCTTACTTTCGGCAATATTAATACATTTTAATCATGAAAAAACACCCTAACAAATATATGTATCCCTGCTCTTTGTTTTCTAAAAAACACACCAAAAAACAAAAAAACAAACAAACAAACCCAAAACACCCCTAATACATATATATTCTCGTTTTTTATTTAATTTTCCATTTTATTGTGGGAGTTTTATTGGTTTCCTTTAAGTATCAAAATAGTTAAATAAGGATGTTCGATTACGGTACTTAAAATTAAAAACAGAAATATACTGATAAAACTCTCGCTTAAACGAGTTTTTAGTAATACCCATATAGTTTTTGTTATCATCAGGGATTTCAGCAGAAAAAATATTACATTGAAAAACAACAGATTCCGTAAGACATTTAATTTCTAATGCAAATGAGATTTTTTTTCTAATTTACTGATAGTCATCTGGTTGAAAGAAGGTGTGTACCAAATCACTTTTCTATTTCTATTTTTCATAGTGGGTAAATTCTCTTTTACATATCCAATATTAGGGCATTTATATCGACTTGTTTTTAAAGCTGATGAAAATTCTTGTGCTTATTAAATGCATATTCTTTGCGGAACTCCCAATAATACTATATTCTATGTATGAAATTACATGCTTTATGATGGATGGAGGATGGTCAGATTTTGGTCGGATATATAAAGGATTTGTATTTGTCTTTTTTATCTTGTTGGTATATATTATTTTCTATGTCGAAAGTCATATCGAAGCAATTTACTTAGTTTATATGTGTTAAAAGTAACTTTAAATTTAGTTTTTTTTTAACTCTCCATGAATTAATTTTCTAATTTTATTAATTTTATAATTTGTGGTATTTCTCACAACAATAAGGCCATCATCTTTGTATAATCCGATATCTTTTGAATTTATATCCTTAAGATTCGTAAGGTTACATAGGATAAATAATCCAATAATAAGAAAGTTTGGTCGTTACACCTCCAGCTAAGTTTTCTTTTGAGTTATTTTTTATCCACTATTTTTATTATGAATGAAAACTAATTCTTTTGCATTCATAATGATGTTACGTTTCTCCTCCGATAGATCCGAGTAAACAGTAGCAAATTCTAGTGTAATTTTATTGATATAGAGGGGTAACAGTCCTCAATATCAAATTGGATTAGAGAACAATTTTTTCCTATATATTACTGAACCAATTTGTTATATTAGTGGTATCGCTCCATAGTTTTAATCCAAGGTACTCCTTGATTTGTTTAATTACACTTGCGAGTATATTTTTAATTACTCTTCCAACCACAGACATTGTAGGATTTATGATCCTAGTAGTAAGATTTGTATAAAAATTTTGTTTATGGTCATTGATGGTTATATAACACTCTTTTGTGCTGGGTTTTGCAAATCTATCGCTTATTTTTAGTTTATCATTGATATTTTACTAGAAGTATTTATCATTTAAACCAAATGTTCTATGTCATATTTTACATTTTTATAGTTTTTGTTAAATATTTTCTCATTGAATTATATTTTCCTTTGCTTTTATTTTAGAAAACATTGCTGTTTTATTCAATTTTATAAACACTTTACCCTATTTGCCAATTTCTTTCACTACGTTTTCAAGATAATGTTAGAAAAAATTTTCAAGGAATGCCATATTTATGATTAGGATACTCTCTGAAAGGGCAATACAAATGAAAAGGGACTGTTCTTTATTGATTATGCGAAGGCGTTTGACAAAATACGCCACCAAGATTTGATGGCGATGCTTGGCAGCCTGGTCATATTTGGGAAAGACTTAAGAGTAATCAAGAATCTTTACTGGCAGCAAACCGCTAGCATATGGAAAGCTAATGAATTGAGTAGATATACAAAGATAGAAAGGGGCGTAAGACAAGGATGTGTCTTTTAACCTGATCTGTTCAAGTTGTACAGCAATAATATTTTGAAGACCCTAGAAGTTATGCCTGGATTCGTAATCGGAGGCCACAATTTAAACAACCTAAGATACGCAGATGATACAGTGTTGATAGCAGACACATGAAGGAAACTACAAGACCTCCTACAGAAGGTAGCTGAAGAAAGTAAAAAAAAGGACTAGAAATAAACTGCAAGAAAACCGAATGCATGGTCATCAGTAAAAATGGCAACCCAGTATGCCAAATACAGGTTGGGGATACTAGAATCAAGCAGGTACAAAAACTTAAATTCCTGCGAAATGTTATAATAGAAGACGGAAAGTGCGATACAGAGATCCGAAGGCGAATTGGCAGGGCAAAAGAAGCATTCCAGAAGTTGAGTAAGATATTAAGAAACAGGACAATTTCTCTAGAAACAACGAAGAGAGTACCGGATTGCTACGTGCTGTCCGTCCTTCAATATGTCCGTGAATGCTGGACAATATCATCAAAGATGAAGGAGATACTTGAAGCAACTAAATTGGGGTTCTACAGAAGGGTGCTGCGAATATCATGGATCGAGTATATGAGCAATGTTGAGGTCTTAGAAATGATGGAAACAAAAAGGAAATTAATCCTGAGCATCAGGAAGAGACAGCTGAAATTCATGGGACATGCAATGAGGAAGTGGGGCTTGAAGAACCTGATACTAACAGGCCAGGTAGAGGGAAAAAGACAGGGAAAGCAACTGATAACATATTTGAAATATCTAATAAGGTAGATGATGGAAGAAGGGTTGCATGGTGTAACAGGAGAAGGCACCACGGATAGGGAAACGTGGAAAGCCATAATCGCCTACGTTCTGAATGGACAGTGCACATAGAAGAAGATGAATATTGTTGATTATATCAAGTAAATCCTTTTCAAACCCAAAAAACTTTTAATACATTGGATGCGTTTTTTTTTAATATAGTTAATAATTCTTCATATAATCATACTGATTAACTTAATTATATATTCAATACTTTAATTTGTATTATGATATAAATAATACCAATTTAATAAATTTTAGAATTTTTTTATCATTTCACACCGAGCAACGCAGTACTGCTACTGGTGCACAGGGGGCTACATAAGAGAAGAGAGAAGATTTACATAAAAGCGAAGCAAAAACTAAGATGAAGCGAAGAGGAAACATTTACACGTGGTGTCAGACAATGGGCTAGAGAAGGCTGTGAATACTGGTGTAAAGAAAATTGTGTTAAAGAGGGAGAATAACAAGTTTCAGGGTGTGTTGAGGAAGATATAATAGAAATATAGTCAAGGAGATAAAAGATGGTGATTGACGTTGCATTTAAACTCTTGGAGATTGTAGCTATCAGGAAAGAAATTATACAGGAGGGAGTTTCACAGGCGGGAAGTACGAGACAAAAGTCCGAGTAGAAGTGGCGACTGTATTTGGTTGTTTTGTCTGTAACTCACAGCATGAATGGATGGTTGATTTGTATATGTGCAAGGTGAACTCAGGCGAGGAAGACCTCCTGGCCCGACAAAGTGACTCAGCCTTCCTTGTAGAAGATTTAGCTATTGGTTCAATGTAGTCATTCCAAATAAGGTCGGCTGAGAGAGTTGAGCAGTGTATTGCTTTCGGAGAGACTAGCTAGATCCAGTTTAATGGGGTGCAGGAGGTACTGTCTATGGCGGTTGACGGAGAGTAGCTTGGTTTTGAAAGCATTAAAGTTTACGAACCATTTCTTAACCCAGTCTCCCACAGATTAGAGCTCCTTCTCTAGATCAGCAACAGGGTTGGCAGATTTCTGACTGAGGCGGAAGTAAATGCCTACTTGGTATTTGATCACATCATTATGCCATTTGATAGGAACGATTGAATCAAACCATGCAAGCGTCTAGTGATACCATAGCTCTGTAGCTTGCGCAGGAGGCCAGCGTGCCAGACCCTGTCGAACCCTTTGCCCTTTTTATCGAGGGCCCATTATATGCACTCGAGACTGGTCGATAGCAAATTAGCAGTAGACCTGGTAAAGCGGAAGCCATATTGTCTGTCTGAAAATTGTTTATAGCCGCTGAGATGCTGAACTATTTCAGCAATGATGATAGCCTCGAACATTTTGCCGAAAATTGGTAGGAAGCTGATAGGGAGATAATTTGATGTGTCTGAGGTGTCTACTAAGTTCTTAAATACAGGAATCACAGAAGAGGTCTATCAGCAGACAGGAAAACAGGAAACAAAGAGACAGTAATTATATAGATAATAGAGGACAGAAGAGAGTTCGGGGCACATTTCTTCAAAACAATAATCGGGATTTCATTGTCTCCCCTAGATTTATGGGTTCGAATTTTAAAAATTATCTGAGAGCCCAGAGATGGGGGTTGGTTATGTAAATATCCCTAAGTTGAGCCTTACATTTAAGAGGGGAGTCGAGTGCGGATACTGCAGATGAGTCAGATATGGAGTTGGATGAAAATCTGCGAGCAAATTTATTGATTAAAGGAGGGATTCAGGGTTTTCTGTTGTTCAGCACACATTTGCAAAGCCGCCAGTTATCTTTGGAGTCAAACTTGCGGGCTGCAGTAGGCTGCTTTATTCTCTCAACAAGCAACAGTTCAGGGTCATTTAAGATCCTCTCGCACTCATCATGAGCAGAACAAACAGGCGCCTATTGTGGTCAGATGCGTGGCACCGATATAGCCGGAAGAATTGATTCCTATTGAAGAGCAGGCAGGAAAGAACCATGAGGACGAATAAAGTTTAGCTCGGAATTTCCTGATTGGGATGAAAGCATCGATGCCAGCTTTCACCTAAGAGGAGACATCAGAGATGCAGTCCTCAACGGAATGACTAAACACTTTTTCCCAATGGACGTCACATAAGAAATCGCGGAATAAATCCCAGTAGGCTCTTTGGTAGCAGTACAAAATTTTGTTGGTAGGAGGTTCCTGGGGGAGGGAGAGTAGGAGTGGAGAGAAACAATAATGGAAACAACAGCATAATCGGAGTTTTCAAGAAGGCAAAGCTGCAAGGCTTGGCAGTAGTCAAGTGAAGTAGAAATCTAGCAGAGAAGCATGTCCTGTAGGGATACTAGGAAAGTGTGTGGGGAAACCACAATTTGTGTAAGAGACAGTAATTGCAAAGTCTATGGCATGAATGCCAGCAGGATCGGTGTCAAAGTTGACATTGAAGGCATTAAAATCACATAACAAATATGTTAGCAAAAGGGTGGGAGGAATTATCATTGTCTATATTGTCAGAGATACTGTCTAGCAGGGATCAGTCGGAAGAGGAAAGGGAATAATACAAAAAGAAAAGATATCTAACTGATTTTAGTAGTGAAAGACGGAGACATATCTATAAGCGGTCAGGATATTCTAGGGAAGTGTTCACTGCTGTAAATTCCCAGACCATGCATATGAACAGTGGAGTCTTTTTTTAATAGGGAAAGATAACCAGGAATCGAGAAGTCAGAGACAGGGTTTCAAGGGATAAGATTAGATTCGCAAAGCGCGAGGATGTCAGGGGACTTTTACTAGATGAAAGATTCCACTCAGCAGACGTTGGCACGTATGCCACGTATATTTGTGAAGAAAATGTTGAGTGGTTTAAGTTATTCTTGAGATGCTATTGTTTATTTTTGTGTTGTTGGTGAGGAGAGACCTTAAGTAGAGGTAGCAGAAAGTCATTGGCTGTGACATGTGAAGATAAGAATATATAATGAATCCACAAGGAAATGTACTCTGAACCAAAAAATGAAATAAAATAAAACATAGAAAAATAGTTTAATCATACCAAAAGTCTCTTTAAGACACGTCTAAAATGAAAATTATTTTTTGATTTTCAGAAAACCAAGATCAGGGATACATAAAACTCTAATAGTATTTCTTCGTAACTAAAATATATATATATTGTCGGAAGTAAGGTGTCTAGTCATAAAAATGACAGTCTAACTAAAACATGTATGAATAACCCACATCCTCTAACAGCTAACCTATTTTCTAAATTTTCAAATTTGACCTTCATTCTGATTAGTTAAATAAAACACAATTAGATGATCTAAATTTTCTGTATTCTCCTCAATATTAAAGTTTTAAGAAGCAAGCGTATTCTTTTCTACATTCAAATGGAAATCTTTTTCACAAAAACTAATAAAATTTGCCTGATGATGAGAAAAAAATTGTAAATCTCAAAACAGAAGTTTCTATGTTGCAATGTAAATTAAATCAATTTTAAATAAAAAAATTCAATGATTATATATATATATATATATATATTGAGAGGAAAACTCTACACATGATTAAACGGTTATAAGGTCATAATTTATTTCAGCAATGTAAAAAATGTTACAATTGCCTCGTTCAGCTCGTTGATGAATATATAAATATTGATTTCACTAAGATTTATTTGTTCATCAACGGCCTCAACTAAGCTACTTTAATTTGTTTTTGAATTTGATGAAATAAATTGTGGATTTATAAGCGTGTAATTATTTATTGAGTTTTTCTCTCAGTATATTTGCTCTAGGTAATATCAATTAATCTCTATTTTTATCTAATTGATATTTTATATTAATTAGATAAAATATTTTGGATTATCGGCTTTGTCGTCATGGGTTGCCATTCTCTACTATATATATATATATATATATATATATATATATATATATATATATAACTTTTAGAGAAATAACTTTTTAAAATAAATTTTAGAGAAATATATATATATATATATATATATATATATATAATTATTATTTCTCTAAAAGTTATTTTAGTGAATGGACCGATTAAAAAATAAATCCATTATTTTCTTTGTAATTACTGTATTGTAACTTACACATGCCTAAAAAGAAAGCCACTCACACACACACATACACACAAACACATACACACATATGATAGAATCCATAAAAAACGTTAACATGCCTGAAGATCTTTCTTGAACAAAAAACAACTTTAATGTTTCGTCTCGTGAATTACTCAATATTATACAAGTATAAATTTATATAATGTATTTGTATATATATTTTTTCACAGTAACACTGCTGTTTTAAACTCAGAGTCAAGTTTGCTGAAGATCTGTCACAGAAGACGCGCGCAATTTGCGATTGAAAAGACATGACTGTAGCGGACAATTGATGTGGTTCTTTAGTGCAGAATACCTTGAAAAAGACCGTCGTCTCCTTGGGATTTAAATAACGTCAGCAGTGAAGAACGGGTGTTATGATGTCGAAGAAGAGGATGAGGATCTATCATGCAACTGACATCGATGAATCAAGCCTTTCTACAAGAAAAGCTGCAGCTATACAAGTCCGGTATCTACGCCGGTTACCAAACATCATTTTCTAGTCGTTATGCAAAAGCATAAATCTATTCGTCTTCTTCACTGACAGCCTTGGAACATTAGCAAGATTTCATTATTTAAATTCGTGAAGGTGTCTTTTAAATATAGCCAGAGTGAAAATCATACGTCCATGAATTGCTTAAATCACATTGTTTATTTGGCAGGAGCTAAAATGATAACAGTTATTGACACCACCAGTTCTCTCAGATGTACAGACCATAAAAATTTAATTGACATTTATTTTCCAATTTTCTTCGAAAATACACTAAAAAAGGAATACATTTTTTATTCATATCGAGAAGTATATTTCTTAAAACTTTCAATGATCAAATTTTTTTCCCAAAATGGCAATAATCTGTTTCAGGCATGAACACATTTTCGTGACATCGGTATTTCACAAACCCACTTTTACGGTTTGTACACTAATTGGAACTCATTTGTTCCGAAGTCCCGTAAAATAGGTCTAATAGAAACTTTAGTTCACTGTGTCCTTAATATTTTTTCTTCGGAGTGTTTGAGCAGCGAATTAATTCGCTTGCAAAATATTTTCAGAGGGAATGGGTACCCAACTAACGTGGTAAAACGGGTTATTGATCGTAAGGTCAAATGTTTTAAAGAACCAAAAGTTGAAGGACCTAGTCGCTGTCTCTTTTACTCAAAATTACCCTGGCTTGGAAGAAAATGTCAAACTGTTACTGATAAAGTTTCGGCATCTGTTTCGTCCGGTTATCTCTCAGTGCTTTTGCGTGTTGTTTTTCAGACAAGATCTGTATTTCCATCCTTCAGTAAGGATAGGTTGTCCTATTCTCGGAAAAGCTCTGTTGTTTATAAATTTAATGCTGCTGCGATGCGGCATATATAGGACGAACCTATCTGAGGTTGTAAGCGCGGGTTGCGCAAAACGTCTCCGCGAATATACGTTCAGGTAGCCCTCTCAGGACTATAAGAACAACCCAAGCTGTTCTGGATTCAGCTATTGGCCAACACTTGCTGGACAATCAAGCATGTGCCTCTTCGTATGAGGACAATTGGTTTTCTGTTTTGAACAGTGCTCGATCGGCATATCATCTTCGTGTTTTGGAGGCTATTTGTCTAAATATCCAGCAACCGAACCTGTGCAGGCAGGAAGAGCATTTCCTTCGCTCCTTACAATTACTGGTGAGTTTGTGAGTGTAAGATTTTTCTCATTTATTTCACTCTTGTGGAATTATATGAATACACCCCCACTTACATTTTATTTTTTTTCATTAAAGTTTACTTTTAAACGAGTTCCATATTCACCCAGTATTGTGAGTAATCCTTTTGGTTTTGTCCTTTTTCTTGACCCTTTATAATTAAGCCAACGAAGCCCTTGATAAGTGTTGGCCGAAAGGCTCCTCGGGTTTGGGATAATTATGACGTCTATTTTTTTAAGGTTATATATATATATATGACCTGAGAATTGACTTCAATCATGAAACACTGTGGTCACTCGATGCTAACCTCAGTTTCCTTTCTATATGCACTATGCATGCTATTGACAACTTTACGCATATATGATCCTTACACATACACACGGTAAGAGGAACCTGCAGATATTGGAGGCTATGCACATCAAATCAAAACAACCAACACTCAATAAAATCAACTTTAAAACAGGAAATAACATATTACATTGCATTTGACTATATGGTTTTGTTGTCATTTCGTGCTATCCCGCGGTGTGACGTCATAAAACCGCATCGCAAACTTAAGAACTGCGTTTATTATTTTTGGTAACTATAGCCGTTGCCAAGCGGAGTTTTATGTCAACACAAAATAAAATCGTCGGTGATGGTGGATTTTATAATATTTCAGTTTAAACTACCTCTCTGAAGATGGCTCATGTGAGCCGAAAGCTTAGAAGAAAACCAATAAATAATTATCCAAATGTTGGAGAATTTTTGTCTTTATTTTCAACTGAAATTAAAGCAAAAATACGACGTTTAGAACGCCTCATGATTAAACATAATAGACATTCATTGTCTCTTATATTTAATAGCATATGTTTAGAATATATATATATATATATATATATATATATATATATATATATATATATATATATACGCAGAGAAACCCAAAGGTAAAACAACGAATTTGTTTGCCTGAAGAGAGTCAATTTTAGACTCGAAACACGTGTAGCGCAAACGATTACAAATTAATACTCCATAACTTGTATGAATACTAAAATATATATATATATATATATATATATATATTCTAAACATATACTGTTAAATATAAGAGACAATGAATGTCTATAATGTTTAATCATGAGCCGTTCTAAACATCGTATTTTGGCTTTAATTTCAGTTGAAAATAAAGACAAAAATTCTCCAACATTTGGATAATTTTTATTAAGTTGATTCTAAGCTTTCGGCTCATATGAGCCATCTTCAGAGAGGTTACATCTTAATAAAACATACTCTAAATTTTGGAGAATTTTTTGTCTTTAGTTTCAACTGAAATTAAAGACAAAATACGATGTTTAGAACGTCTGATGAATAAACATGATAGGCATTCATTGTCTCTTATATTTAACATTATATGTTTAGAAAATTATCTGCTGTCTCAATGCAATATATATATATATATAAGACAGGATACTGTAAACTTTATGGCTCGGCCAAAAAATATCCCCAAATATTTGTACAGATATTTTTAAGTGATTTGCGCTGATAATGTTTCAGCACCCGTTTGTATATATGGTAAAAAATTGGAATAATATGATTGTGCATCATATTCACACAGTCTCCCATATTGTTGACATTGGACAGTTTAACATCATAAATGTGCGAGATTTTAAAAAAAATGCCACTAGATAAAGAAACATTTAATCTACATGGACAAGTTTTCCGCTATGTTCTCACTAGCGAGCAATGAATTTTCGAAGTGATGTTTGGTTGTTTGCTTGCTTTGTTTTGTTTTTTTAACAGCATATCTACTCCTTATGTGTCATTTAATGCCGAAATTTAATTTCCTTGGAAGCTTTGAAAAATAAAAATATAAAATGGGTTATTCTGCTTTCACATTTGAATACATGGTAGTTAATTCTCAGATTTGTTCAAGTACATGCTTGTGTGGACCTATTTATTAGAGGCGGGGATATGCGTGTTTTTTGTATTTAGTTATATTTTGGAGTACAGTTTGATTTCTTTAAAGAAATTGTCGGATATTATACGGATTGATATAAGGAAAATGCGCCTTCATGTTTGTTGCAGTGTTGATTTTGTTTCACAGAATATCAAACTTTCTAGGTTATTTAATACCGAAATTTAATTTTTATTTTGTGCTTTGAAGTAATAAAAATATGATATATATGGTTCTGCTTTCACAATTGAATACATGAGAGATGATTCTCAGCTTGTAGGCATATACCTGTTTGTGTGAACATAATTAACAGGGGCAGTGTTTTATGTTATAGTTTTGTTGAATTTATTTTTTAATCCTGTTTGATTAAAGAAATTAAAGTACAAAAATATTGCTGGTATTTTTTTTTTACAAAAATATATTGATAGTAAGTTTTTACTATGAAAATATAGTTTTAAACTTTCATAGTGTTTTGGCACCGGCATGAGAGTTAACTATAGTTCGGACCATAACAGAGGCTACCACCACAGGTAAGAGTGAATTTTTTAAAAACAGCTATTAAGAGGCGGTTACAGGTCTCCCCAAAACTCCCGAACAGAAGCTTTGAGGCCGGATGTAGTCTATCTTCATATCCAGGAAACTATTCTTTTTTGATGTTGTGAAGATTTAACCAAAGCGCAGCATCAGTTTTTTTTCTCTGTAAAATTTTATGCAACTTCGATGTATATAAGTTTTGGAAATTACTATACATCTCTGCTGTGTACATATTTACATGTCAGACCCTATATTCCATATTTTTACCAAAAAAATATGTCGAAAAATGGGTTATTTTCAACCTCTACTAACATACAACAACATACGACCCTGATGTCATAGGACACATAATAAAAATGGAGAAACTGTGTTCGATGTGACAGTCGTAAAAATGTCCGTGTGCTTTTGCTTGTAATTGCCCAGAAGTGAAATCATAGTGCGATACATATCGTCTCTTGTAGAACGAACGGCGGTAAACAGAACGAACCAGATATGAAATCGGAAAAATTTTCCTTTCGATTAGATAATAACCTAATTGTGTTTGTCAAATGTAAATTCGTCCTGAGGCGGTACTGTAAATGTCCAAATGTATCAACAATCCAGACATTAACCATTATTTGGGGCAAAGGTGTATGCATGACTGCTGATGTATCGGTTGAACGGCCATTGTGTGGATATAAAGCTGGTAGAAGATCATGTATAGGTGGTGTAATCAAATGTAAAAATATTTTATTAGCGAATAACTTCCTGGTTTATGTCGTATACAAAATTATATGATTTTCTAATTCAAAATAATTGTTTCTCCAACGGCACACACGCGTCACATGTTTAAACTTAAATTATATCAAATGTTCAAATTATCTCGTAAATAATATCTACATTTCTGAAATATCAATAATATGCGCACAAAACACTCATATGCACATATGTTTAATGTTCATGATACCATGCAGGAGAGTAAAGTCACTAAGGCAGAAGGGATTAAAGAGTGTTGAAGAATTAGGAACAAAACCATTAATAATGAGCAGGAAGAGGAAAAATTAATCAGGATCACATGAATAGCGAATTATATTGCATTTAATTCTTTGAAGAATAAAGTTATGATATATATTTGAAAGAACGATTGCTGTCTGATATATATATATATATATGAAATATTTATTAGAACATGTAACAATCTACTACAAAATTGTACATTTTGTTTCGACGTTGAAAGATCGATGTCTCATCAGGTAGTAACCAATGATGTTAATAAACGAAATTTATTTAAAAAGATTGATTTTATGAAATCAACGCTTCAGGTTCATTTTGAGGAAAAATGTCCGTACAATATAAAATGATTTAATAAAGAAAAATAAAGGAATAAAAAGGGAAAAAAGAGAAGAGAATAAGATGAGAAATCAAGAAAAAGAAGAAGAAAATGAAAGTTACCAAAGAAGTAGAAAGTGAAGAGAAAAATAATTGAAAAATGTTAAGGGAAAAACCAATGAAAACAGCTAAAGAAAATTAAAACGGAAATGAAGTTCAGACATGTATTAACACATAGTTACGATATTGCAACTCCGATCTTTGGTATTAAAAACTACCACACACAAACAGAAATATTATCCATAGAACATAAATTAAATGATACTTAAAGAAGCAATACAAATACATGATGTAAACTCATAAGACCTTATAATATAAATGAGTTTAAAAATAAAAATAATAAAGATAAATAAATAGATCAAGAGCTATATATATATATATATATATATATATATATATATATATATATATATATATATAAATGTTTACTATTGCTGTAGTTTCAAACCTTAGATTTAGTAATACTAGCATGATTGTAAAGTCAATCCATTAATATTTTTACAACTTACTGTAGATTCATGCCTTTGATTTAGTAATATGTTACTTTTCTTGAGATTTATAATTTTTATTTTCTTTTGCATACAGAAGAAACATATTTAGTTCAGCGATCTAGAGGTTTTAGCTTTTTTTAGAATTTTCCATTTAACTTTAGGTGTTTTATTCTCCTCTTTAACTTCCAAAAACATTTAGAAAGTGTGGTCATATTTCGTTTGTTCGTATTGATGAAATATGAGTGATGATTGTAAAAACGTTTTTTAAATTGGTTCATTGTATTCCCAATATAAATTTTAGCAACCCTTGGATTTTCTACTGATAAGATAGAGCATAAGGAATTTTGTTAAGCACTTCTTAGATAAAGGACATTGGTGGTATATCTACAATTGCATAGGTAATTTCTACTGGATAAATTAATATCAGTAATATAATTATGATTATTATTGTTACATAATTTCAATATTTTATTGCTAGGTAATTTAATTTTAGAGATTCCGATTAAAATGTTTATTTAAAGATTATTTTTAGGAAAATGTTTATCAGTTAGTTTAAGAAATTCATGTCCAAATTTATGTTTCATTTTTTTCTTGATTTCTCATCTTATTTTCTTCTCTTTTCATTCCTCTTTCTTTCTTCTTTTTTCTTTATTAAATCTTTTTACCTTGCACGGAAATGTTTCCCAAAAATGAAAATGAAGTCTTATTTACATAATAGATATGTATTATTAATCGTCTCCTCTCAGTGAAAGCGAATATGCAGTTTGTACGCAAATGGCTGCAAGGAGAATGAGAATACTTTCGTGAGATGGAAGGGGAGAGAACAATTTAGGAAAGGGCTTCAGGAAGTCGGAAGATGGTGATTGACGTTGCATTTAAATGTTTGATGATTGTAGTTGGTAAGGAAGTAAAAGACCGGAAAAAACTTCCAACAGAAGATATGCAGGAAATAAAACAATTATAATAGAATTTATACAGTTGTAAAACCAAGAAGTAATATTAAGCAGAACAATTGCTTTGAATATATTAATAGAAACGACAGAGGGATTCCACGTCCTACGGAGTCGAGAAAAAGGTTAAAATCGACCAAAAATCTTAATACTGTAAATACTTCTTCATCTCAGGAATATAGACAAATTCTCATAATATGCTACCCATACCCTTTTTTTATGCACTTGCAAAAACCTCATTAATAATGCTCTACTTTGAACAGTACTTCAGTTTGTTTTTTTTTGGTAAACAATTTTGAATAAAGAAATAAATAGTTACCGATGTACTTAGCGCACTGCCGCCCCTATATATGAATTTACTTAAGTCACAAGATTAGCAACAATGTCCCACCCTTTTACTGTGAAACCAATAAAATGTAAACGCAAATTCTACTCCAGCAGCTTGTTTTCTCGCACTTATTGCCTGTGGAATTCCCTTCTATTTATTGCTTCCCAGACAGCTACAATCTGCAAGAATTTAAATGTAACGTCAATAGTCATCTCCTATCTCACTAACCTGCATCCTCTCTTTCATGCTCCTTCCTCCGTCTACTCAACAATCATCAGTAGTATTCTCATTCTTCTCTTACCAACTTCCTCTTTCTCATAACTTTTCTCCTATGTAACCCCCTGCAAAACAGTGGCAATATAATGCCTTGCTTGAGGCAATATGAAAAAAAATAACATGTAAGGGAACATTAAATTATATTTATTGTTATTGATATAATTCTCATGCAAAATAGAAGTCTTAAGCAACTACCAAAAACATTGCAATATCTGTCCCTAACCAAGATATGTAATCTGAAAAAAGCCGATGCCAGATATCTGTCTTGCTCATGATAGAGAATGTTACATTATCGTTGTCTTCTTTTAGTCTTTTACCAAACAAGGAAACCGAAAAGACAAACTTTGCTTTCACTGCAACTCAGGAGATCCAACAATCACATAAACCAAAAAAGTTGCTCGTTGTCTATATTTACTACTTCTGTTTTGTTCTAAACCACTGGAATATTAGTGAGAGACTAGAAGGCGCTACATCTTGCCCGAGAGAATATCCTCTTAAGGCCTGTCGCCGTTGAATTTCCAGAGAACAATGTTTGTTTAATATTCAGATATATACAGTAATACAGGGGAAGGTGAAACAATGTTGTTTTCTTTTCTTGTCAACTTAAAAACAGATATAAGTAAATTATTTGGAAACACAAAAAGAAAAGTAGTTTATAGACTCCAAAATCAACACTTTGAAAAGGATGCTTTGCTTTCTACGGTCGGTATAGTTTTCGTGAGAGAAACTATAGCCTATCAAATTCTGATTCTCCCTCTCTCGTTCTCTCTGATTTTCACTCAGTCTGTCTCACACTCTTACCTTTCCCTATTTTACTCTTATTTACATTACTGCTTGTGGTGACTACGCCACTATTTTCTTTATAAATGATTTTCTGTTATTTTATTAAAAATGTTTGTTTTTATGCTAATAATTAAATTTTTCATCTCTAGAAAAGAATGTTTCTTTTTTATTTTACTTGTATGTGCTTTTTCATGTTTTCTTTAATTGTTGTTTTTAATATACAGGGTGTCCATAAAATTCATATGCAGTTTAAAAAAATTATAACTTTATTTGTATTTACGATAGAAATAATTTGTAAAAAGGATTAGAAAGAAGTAAATCTATATTCTTTAAGGTTTTATTGAAATTTTAATTAAGTTTCCACATTTCCTCCATCATTAGCAATACAAAGGATAATACGATTTTCAAAAAAAACATTTGCCAACTGATTTATAGTAATGCCTGAAATCACTTTAGTTATTTTAGCTTTCAAATCTTCTAATGATCTAGGTTCAGTTGTATACGCAATTGTTTTCACATGTATCCATAAAAAAATTTAATGGAGTCAAATCTGGCCAACGTGAAAGCCAATAAAATGGTCCACCCCTTCCGATCCATCTGTTAGGAAATTGCTCATTTAGAAACTGCCTAACACACAGAGAAAAGTGACAAGGAGCTCCATCTTGTTGAAACATTGTATTAGCTTTCGAATTTAATTGTTCAAGCTGCAGAATAAAGTCATTCTGTAGGATATTTTTTAAAGTGCACAAGAACTTTATAGACACCCTGTATAATATTCATCTATTGGTAAATATAAATTATATTATCACACACAATTTATTCAGCATACCTATCTATAGGGTTTTACATTATGCTAAAATGTATTTGATACTCACCTAGGTATAATTAGAAATATATAAATGCATATAAGTTTATTTTTGTGAGGTCTCTGCATTCAAATAAGTTCATGAATGCTTATATCCGGTGTAAAAATCCAGTTCCAGAGGAAAACCTTTTTACAAAATTAAAGATCCACATAAGAATGGTAAAATGCTCTTTCAGAAGTTGGGTGATCAACTTAAGCATAAAAATATACTTCAAAAGAAAGCAAAACTAATTGGGCTGATACCTAGAGTATAACCACCAAATGTGAATAGATGCAGCGCTATTTCGTCACAAACGATGAAAAGACTTTAAAAAAAAAACAATATGTTTGTTCTGATGAATACTGAGAATCCCCTGAAATGGTAAAAAATCTCATTAAACCGAAAACAGATTCTTGCATTCCTCACCTTGTCTGGGGATCTGCTCAATCATCACTTTCACATCTGGTCTGGAACTTCTCACTCCTCACTTTTACATCTGCTCTGAATCTGTTTCACATTTTGTTTGGAACTTCTCAATACTCACTTTTACATAAGATCTGAATCTGCTCAACCCTAGCTTTAACAACTGGTCTGGATTTGCTTAATCCTCATTTTTTTCATTTGTCTGGATCTGCTGAATTCCTATTTTCCAGCTTTGATGAAGCCCAAAATACTTTGTGATCGTGAATGATGGAAAATCTTTCAGTTAACATATTTAGAGCCAAAACAGAACATGCCACTTACCCCGGATTTTAATAACGCTCGTTTTTTCCGCATTTCAAATATATAGAAAATCTATATATATAGGAAAAACTACTAAAAATTTGTAAGTTTAAAAATGTATTTTTTTTTACAGTATTTATTCATTTCTATTATTATATATATAAATATTTGATATTTCAGACCGGCCTCGGCCTTTCATCAGAAATAAATGATTTTAAAATTTAAACTAGAAGCGTTCGTCGAGAGATGTTTACATCACGTGACGTAGGAAGCGATGGAATTTTTTAATATTTGTAAACGTAAACCTATCTCTAATAATACTTTTATATGTTGTTTTAAAGAAAATTTTTTTAAGTGTATCTAAAAAATGTTTAACTATTGAAATATTTATAACGATTCAAAACACCTAAGTCCCTAATTTAACCCTAGCCTGTATGTATTTAATTTTAAAATCCAGTATTTTTCTTTCTTTCTGCGTGAGTATATAGAACGAAAATCGGAATCTATCATTAAACATTTGCAGTTTTCTAATGTGTGTCCCGGTTGAGTGATGTGTTCAGCTAAGGGTGAATAAGCATACGCCAAAACAACCCTTATTCACCCATAGTTGAACACTTCAATCAACCTGGATTTCACATTAGAAAACTGCAAATGTTTACTGATAGATTCCGATTTTAGATTTTATA